>CM065596.1:66201990-66474858 GCA_033119425.1 Bufotes viridis
TTGAAGCATTGATGGATGTGTGGCAGCTTGTTCTGGAGCACCACAAGTCACAAAATGGCCGCCGATCAACCCAGAAAATAAGTGACAGAAAAACGCTCTGTGCAGCCAAAAACAGCAATCAAGTAAATAGCAGAAGTTCACTGATTCTCAGCTGCAGATCGATCCGTTCATTAGGTGCTGTTGCTGACTTTTCCCTGCCTATCTCGCCCTCACAGAAGCTGCATCCTCTCCCTACACTAGTCAGAGCAGTGTGCCGTGCGGCGCTACGTGACTCCAGCTTAAATAGAGGCTGGGTCACATGCTGCACTTGGCCAATCACAGCCATGCCATTAGTAGGCATGGCTGTGATGGCTTCTTAGGGCAAGAAGTAAGACGCTAGCTGATTGGCTGCTGTGCAGCCCTTCAGAAAGCGGGAAGAAATCGACGAACACCGAACCCGAACCCGAACTTTTTGAAAATGTCCGGGTTCGGGTCCGGTCCCGGACACCCCAAAATTCGGTCACGAACCCGAACGATGCGCGAACTGTTCGCTCAACACTACAGATGACACTAAACTGTGTAAAGTAATTAACACTAAAGAGGACAGTTTTCTGCTACAGAGGGATCTGGATAGATTGGGGGCTTGGGCAGAGAAATGGCAGATGAGGTTTAACACTGACAAATGTAAAGTTATGCACATGGGAAGGAATAATGCAAGTCACCCGTACATACTAAATGGTAAAACACTCAGTAACACGGACATGGAAAAGGATCTAGGAATTTTAATAAATAACAAACTAAGTTGTAAAAACCAGTGTCAGGCAGCTGCTGCTAAGGCCAATAAGATAATGGGTTGCATCAAAGGGGCATAGATGCCCGTGATGAAAATATAGTCTTACCACTTTATAAATCACTAGTCAGACCACACATGGAGTACTGTGTACAGTTCTGGGCTCCCGTGAACAAGGCAGACATAGCAGAGCTAGAGAGGTTTCAGAGGAGGGCAACTAAAGTAATAACTGGAATGGGGCAACTACAGTACCCTGAAAGGGTATCAAAATTAGGTTATTCACTCTAGAAAAAAGACGACTGAGGGAGATCTAATAACTATGTATAAATATATCAGGGGTCAGTACAAAGATCTCTCCCATCATCTATTTATCCCCAGGACTGTGACTGTGACGAGGGGACATCCTCTGCGTCTGGAGGAAAGAAGGTTTGTACAAAAACATAGAAAAGGGTTCTTCACGGTAAGAGCAGTAAGACTATGGAACTCTCTGCCTGAGGAGGTGGTGATGGTGAGTACAATAAAGGAATTCAAGAGGGGCCTGGATGTATTTCTGGAGCGTAATAATATTTCAGGCTATAGCTACTAAAGATGGGTCGTTGATCCAGGGAGTTATTCTGACTGCCTGATTGGAGTCGGGAAGGAATTTTGTCCCCTTAAGTGGGGAAAATTGGCTCTACCTCACAGGGTTTTTTGCCTTCCTCCTGATCAACTTGCAGGAAACAGGTCGAACTGGATGGACAAATGTCTTTTTCGGCCTTATATACTATGTTACTATGTTAAAGACTAATGGTGAATCTCACTCACACTCCAGTTTCATTGAGAAACCAATCACAATAAGGGCTTGTTCACACGGTCGTTGTGGTTCCGTTGCCGTGTTGCGGGCCACATACGGCAGGTCCGCAATACACGGGCACCGGCCCGTGTGCACTCCACATCACAGAATGAATGGGTCCGCAATCACGGAGATGCGGAGCGGAAGCACAGATCGGAACCCCACGGAAGCACTACGGAGTGCTTCCGTGGTGTTTCTGTCCGTGCCTCCGCACTGCAAAAAAATAGAACATGTTCTATTTTTTGGGAGTGCGGACGGTTCTACGGATACAATCATGTTGAATGGGTCTCGATCAGTTCCGGCCGCCGCATGGATGTTGCCCATGCATTGGAGACCGCAAATTGCGGTCCCCAATGCACCGAAGCGGAACCACAATGGCCGTATGAATAAGCCCTGAAACTGACAGACCAGAATTAATGAATAGAGCACACAGACCTCTGTCACCTGTTTTAACCTCTTAAGGACACAGGACGTACATGTACGTCCTGTGTCCGGCTTTAAAGATGGCGCCCGCTCCTGCGCCATGCGGGCGACTTAGCTGCGGGTGTCCGCGTGGTTCCTGTAGCAGACACCCGCGGCTAATGTCCGTGACCGGCAGCGATGCCGATCGCGGACATTTAACCCTCAGATGCCGTGGTCAATCCTGACCACGGCATTTGAATGCGCACAAACCGAAAGTTTTACTTTCGGTTTGCGCTCCGGCTCCCCCGTGTGGCGATCAGAGGAGCCTGGGTCTCTATGAATAAAACCTGCATAGTTTTATTCATAGGCTGCTGCATAGTATTTTCTATGGAGCCTTACCTGTAATAGGCTTCATAGGAAATATGCAATTTTTTCATATATTCCAATGCTATTGCATTGGAATGTATGAAAATCGCAATCAGATGATTGTTAGTTGTAGTTCCCTATGGGAACTGTATAAAAGTTTAAAAAAAAAAAAAAGTTAAAAAAACAAATAAAAAAAAAACATAAAAGTTCATAAAAGTTCAAAAATCTTTTGCTAAAATAAAAATGTAAAAACAAAAAAAAATTAAAAAATACTCATCATGGGTGTCGCAATGTGCGAAAACGCCCATAGTATAAAAATATAAAAAAATATTCCCCATACGTCAAACAGCAAAACGGAAAAAAGCGTCCAAATAGCGGATTGGCCATTTTTGGTCGCTTCATTTTCCACAAAAAATAATGGTATCAATAAAAAGATAAGAATATGACACATAAAATGAGCCCCCATACAGCTCTGTACATATAATTACAAAAAAGTTATAGGGGTCAAAACATGGTGACAAAAAAGTAAAACTGATTTTTTCCCACTTTAGAATTTTTTTTTTCACTATTAAAACGCAAGAAAACCTATACATATAGAGTGTCGCCAGATTCATACTGACCTTTAGAGTAAAATTAACCGGTCAGTTTTATCGCACATCAAACGTCGGAATTTAAAAAGCCGCAAAACTGTGGAGGAATTGCTTTTTTTTTTGCAATTTCACCCTATTTGAAATTTTTTCCCCGCTTCCCACTACATCATATGCAATATTAAATGGTGGAGTTGGAAAGTACAACTTGTCCCAAAAAAACAAACCCTCATATGGCTATGTGAACCGAAAAATAAAAAAGCTATGGCTATGGGAAGGCAGGGAGCATAAACGAAAACTCAAAAAGTAAAAACCTCCGGTACTTAAAGGGTTAAGAATGCAAGTTTAATGTGTGCAGCCACAACCCAACTTATCTCAATATCTTTTCAGTACTGTAACTCATGGAATTCAGGTACACACTATAAACGGCAAGAAATCAATGAGTCAATCAGTGTGATTGGTGCTGTATATGGATCCTGCTCTGGAACTGTTTGTCGGTAGTGATGAGCAGCATAGGCAATATTTAAATTCGCGATATCTCGCAAATTTTTGGCCGAATATTTGCCATAAATTCGCAAATTCATGATCTCCAGTCATTATTTATTTGATTGCGAAAATTGGCAATGTTATATATTTGCGATAAAAATTCTCAATTAGAATATTTGCAATCAACACTAAGGCCCCTTCCACACAGGCGAGTTTTCCGCCCGAGTGCAATGCGTGAGGTGGACACATTACACCCGCACTGAATCCGGACCCATTCATTTCTATGGGGCTGTGCACTTTAGCGGTGATTTTCACACATCACTTCTGTATTGCGTAAAAATCGCAGCATGCTCTATATTTTGCGTTTTTCACGCAACGCAGGCCCCATAGAAGTGAATGGGGCTGCGGGAAAATCGCAAGCATCCGCAAGCAAGTGCGGATGCAGTGTGATTTTCCCACATGGTTGCTAAGAAACGGGACCCGATCTTTATTATTTTCCCTTATAACATGGTTATAAGGGAAAATCATAGCATTCTCAATAAAGAATGCTATGTAGAATGTGGATTAAGGGGTTAAAAATAAACAACTTAACTTACCTTAGCCACTTGATCGCATAGTTGGCGATCTCTTCTCTCTTCAAGCAATCGCAGCCATCTAAAAGACCTGTGATGATGTCACATCACATGGTCTAATCACATGGTCCATCACAGACTATGTGATTGGACCATGTGATGTGGCGTCATCTGAGGTCCTTTAGACTGCAGCTAATGCTTGAAGAGAGAAGAGATCGCCAACTACGTGAACAAGTGGCTAAGGTAAGTTAAGACTTTTAGCACAACCTTAATCCACATTCTACATAGCATTCTTTATTGAGAATGCTATTATTTCCCTTATAACCATGTTATAAGGAAAATAATAAAATCTCCAGAATACTCAACCCGAAACCGGACTTCAGTGATGAAGTTCGGGTATGGGTACCAAACATGCCGATTTTCACACGCGTGCAAAGCGCATTACAAAAGTTTGCACATACGCGGAAAAATCGCGCATTTTCCCGCAACACACCCGCATTCCTATTGGTTGCTAAGGTTGTTGGTAAGTGTGGATATTCATAATAAATTCGCGATTAGAGTATTCACGATCAACACTATTAGCGAATACGAATAGATAGGACTATATTCTAAATATTCGCGAATATTCGGAGCTCAACACTATTTGTTGGTTATTGCACATGCTACCTGGTCTGTGTGTTTTGGTCCTCTCTGCTAATCGTGGGTAGTTTTGTGTGTCTGGCTTGTTTACTTGACTTATTTTTCTCTTCTCGTCACCTGATTTTGTGTTTAGTGACCATTCTCCTGCTGTGTTTCTGTACGTTTAGTATGTCTACTCGCCTGTCTGCTCCGCCTGTCAGCAGCTACCTGGTGAACATAAGATATATTCTATTTAGACCTCTTGCACACAACCGTGTGTCCCGCCGTGAGCCATATTGCAGACCCGCATGCGGCGGGTCCGCAGTACATGGGGCACCAGCCGTGCACATTCCGCATCACAGATGCGGACCCATTCACTTGAATGGGTCTGCAAATCCATAGATGCGGAACTGAACCACGGAACGGAATCACTACGGAGTGCTTCTGTGGGGTTCTGTTCCAAGCTTCCGTTCCGCAAAAAGATAGAACTTGTCATATCTTTTTGCGGAACAGACGGATCAAGGACCCCATTTAAGTGAATGGGTCTGTGAGCCGCATGTGGCTCGCCCGCGGTCAGTGCCCATGCATTGCGGACTGCAATTTGCAGTCCGCCAGTACGAGCACGGCCAGCACACGTTCGTGTGCAAGAGGCTTTAATCCGCTGGGACCAATCAGGGTTCTGTAATTAGCTTCCTTAGAGTAGGAATACCCATCAGGTTGGCTATTTTCCTCTGGGCAAGATCTTGTGGTGATAGTGGTGTTGTAAGGCAAGTTTGCCAGCTCTTGTTTAGCAGGATAGGTAGAGCCAAGTCTGGCAGGGGATGCACAGTTTGCTGAACTTGTGTCCCATCAGTTCTACTAATATCATTAGATATAACCACCAAGTATAAACATGCACAAGACACACGCTGATTACCTGGAGAGCCATACAGAGATAATCTCCGTGATTCTTTATTATTAGTGGATCCATCAAAAGTACAAAGTGAAAAATCTGTGCAATGTTTTACTAATATATAGTCTTATGTGTTGACTAATACATAGTTTTCTCAAGCAGAGAAAGACTATATATTAGTCGAAACATTGCATTTTTCCACTTTGTACTTTTGATGGTTAACCTTAGTTTTGCTGTCGTCAACCTTAGTTTTGACCAAAAACTTCTGATATGCCACTATGACATTTCAGAAGTCCTTAAAATGACTGGTGCTCTTTATTGCTGTAAATGCTATTATTGTGTTATATTGACCTGAAGACACATACCTATGTACTTATTACTTGTATGTAATCTTCATAATTCACTATGACTTTTCATACTTATTTGTCAAAATGTTAACTGTTGTCAAAAAAATGTACCCTCTTCCGTTAGACTATGCTGTAGTGTACCCCTCCATTATCTGTGTCTTTACATAGGACTACAGGACACCCCAGCCTGTTTGCTTTTTTAAACCTAAAATTGACAAAAATTGAGTAATAAGCAAATTAAGCCCTGTCTTCTGTGCCAAAAATACTGTAAAAATGTGCTAGAAATGCCATTTAAATATCATATTAAATAAGGTACTCTATGTCAGTACCGCATATATAGTTTATCTATAACCATTGGACTATCAAACATGGAGAATTTAAGCATATTGCAATTTGTGAAACAGCTATTAAAAATATTAAGGTGTCACGCAGTTAGGAGCCGACCTCACTTCCCACTTTACATTTTAATGGCTTTTAATTCACTCTGGCTTGAAATGTTCAGCCATGCTGAATAAGTGCTTTTTAACAGCTGCCAGAGAACTGCACTTTGTAGAAGTGTTTAAATACTTGCTTTGCTAACTCAGTCCGAAGAAAACTCTTCACCGTTCAGGAAATAACTGTCAGCGTACACTGAATTAGCAGTAAATGATGACCCTGCCACCCATTTACATGGGAAAATAACAAACAGGTTAACATCTGCAATGCTTTTAATCCTTGTACTGGAGCATGTAGCGAGGAATATTGCTTGTTGCATAAAGGAAATTTTTTTCCTTTATTAAATAATGGTAGATCAAACTATGAGGCAGCGTCCGTACACAGCAGAAATTTAACCTAAAATTGACTTCCATCTTTGACCAGACTTATTAAGCTCCACCACATTTTCACAGGCTTGAATAGTATGAATAGTATCATTATAGAGATTATTTGCTATTCTCTACTGATCAAATATATAACCTGAGATGGTCATGACAACCCAGCACCACCCAGAAATACTCCATTCTCTCAACTATAGATGATCGCAGATATTGGGAGACGTTTATTAATACTGGCATTGAAACTAAGCTCCTTTATGTGAAGGAATAAGTGGAGCAGGAAGCTGAATGCAATACTTTTCAGTGTCTTGGTATGATGTGCTGTGAAAATCTGCCCTATTGTGTCTAATACATTATGAAGACCACATGGTCACTCGTACAGGAGATTATTAAAGAGGCTGCCGGTATGGGGCAACACCCTCTCTAAAACAGGCCACCTTGGAAATCATCTGATCACTGTAGGTCTAGGTGGTAAAACCTACTGCGGGAGTGGGGGAGGTCCAAGTAGCGTTGATAACTGTACAGGAAATGTAGTGTATTGTATGGTATTATTTCTAATGGATAGTTGACCAGGTCGCATTCAGCAGTAGTCGTTTTGAGTTTGCTTCGTATTGTGTGGCTGCCAGCAACAAGATTCTTATCATTTAATTCATAAGCTGTAGAAGGGCTCATGCACATGACCGTTGGCTGTTTGGTGGTCCGCAAACTGTGGCTCAGCAAAACACAGATTTTGATAGTATGTGTTCCTCATTTTGCAGAACGGAACATCCTGCCCTCTACAGAACTGTCCTATCATTGTCCGTAAAATGGAGAAGAATTGGACATTCTAATTTTTTGCGGGCATACAGATGCGGACAGCATTGCGGGCCCATAGAAGTGAATGCAGATCGGATGTGGACCAAAAATACTGTACGGTCTTGTGCATGAGCACTAAAGGGAAGCACTGTGCCGGCAAAAAGTTATTTATGGGTACTTTTAGCCAGAGGTATAATTTAAATGCCCTTGGTCTAAATGCCCAGATTTTCAAACAGAGTGCCCCACATGGTATTTGTATTGCAGAAAATTTGTGTTTTTAAATGGCACAGGAACCTTCTGGAATTGCTGCCCCTGCACCCCTATAGCTATGGCCCTGTATGTGGGGTACTCTTGCAATGTCCCACCACATGTGAAAAGGGGACACTTCAAACTTTTGTATATGCCATTGTATATTTTCTTTGTAATAGCTGCCAATTTCTCACAGGCTGGTAACTGCATTTACACACTGTCACCACTAGGTGTAGCCAGAGGCGTGCACACGGGGTGTGTCGGGTGTTCCTGGGCACACCCTAATAGGTTTGTCACCTCTGTGCCCTCCCCCTCCGCTCATTCCCCTGTCTGTAACAATATCTGGCTGCCGGCGACGCAGGCATGGGAGTAAGCCGGTTCCCCAGATCCAGTTGTTAAAATTACAGCCGGATCGGTTAACCGTGCCTATCCGGTGCGGCGGGAAATCAGCGCTTGCATTTTGGAAGGACGGCGATGCAGATGAACACTGCAGCAGGGCAGGGAGGGTCTCCCTTCCCTGTTCCTCTGATAGGCTGCCGACAAAAGGCCAGCAGCCTATTAGAGGGTAGTGCAGAGCGGCACGACGATGTCATCTCGCCGACTGAGCCGTACAGCGCGGGACACAGGCCGGAAAACACCTACATCGCATCGCTCAAAGCGTGGAGGTACGTGTTTTTTTTTTTGCTTTTCTGTGACCGCTGGGAGCATTGTTGGCACATAGAGGACACTATGGGAGCATCTACTGGGGGAATGGCTGGCACATAGAGGACACTATGGGAGCATCTACTGGGGAATGGCTGGCACATAGGGGACACTATGGTGGTATCTACTGGGGGCATTGTTGGCATATGGGGTATAATATGTGGGCATCTACTGTGGCATTACTGGCACATGGAGGGACACTATGGGGGCATCTACTGGCACATCCTTGGGGACACTATGGGGAGCATCTACTGTGGTACTGTGAACACTGCTGGCACATGGGTGACACTATGGGGGCATCTACTGGCACATCCTTGGGGACAATATGGGGGAATCTTCTGGGGACATTTCTAACACATGGGAGACACTATAGGGGCACCTACTGGGGGCATTGCTGGCACATGGGGACACTATGGAGGCATCTACTGGGGCCTTGCTGGCATATGGGGACACTATGGGGGCATCTACTGGCACATCCTTGGGTACACTATGGGGGCATCTACTGGGGACATTACTGGCACATAGTGGACACTATGGGAGTATCTACTGGGTGCATTGTTGGCATATGGGGGACACTATATGGGCATCTACTGAGGTATTGCTGGCACATGGGGGACACTATGTGGGCATCTACTGGCACATCTTGGGGACACTATGGGGGCATCTACTGGGGGCATTGCTGGCACATAGGCGACACTATGGGGGCATCTCATATGTAACGCCTTATAAAAAGAAGTATGTACCCTGTCCCACAGTGTTACCTCTCCTCATTTGTCCCCTGTATTACCCTGATACCCCTCATTTAAATAATATTGATATGAGTGCGGGTCTGTATGTATGTATCCAGAGGTGTATTTGTGTATATATATGTATGTGTATATAATATAATAAATATAAATATATATATATATATATGTGCGGCGTGTGTGTTTGTGCATTAGGGTGCACACCCTAATGCAATAGGCTGTGCTACGGCTATGGGTGTAGCTAATACATCATTTATATAGTGCAGGTCAAGCACAGGAAGTTAGTTGAGAGTAGGAGGAAGTTAGGAGAGGAAAGTAAGTAACTTAAGCTGTGTGCTCCTGGGTACTCCGCATGAGAAAGTCAAGATATATTGGAAACCAAGCCCAAGGACTACTGGATCCCTTCCTTTGTAGTGCCACTGTTCTGGAGTCAAAAACAAAGTGGATTAATTGTATTGAAGCAACCTATTCAAATAATGGAGCAGATGACTGATGCCTGCCACTAGGGAGACCACCCTGTTGGTTGCCAAGTTCTAGGTCAGAAGATCCAAAGTACTAAAAGGCTGAAGCTTCAGAGCAAGTTGAGCAAGATAAGGAAAGTATTACCCTCCCTATCAGATTGAGTTGGAACCTGCAGATTACCACTGTCCCACCGTGCCTGTTGTCTAGAGTTGCAGCAGACCTCCATCTTATGTACCAAGGCATTACTTGTGTGGATGTTATCTACCTCAAGGCAAATATTTCAAGTAAAGTTCTTGTTGGTTCAACTCCTGCCTCTCTCATTATTCCATGCCATCTCTCAACGCACCTTACGGTGCTGGCGTCACAAATACCAGGGACCCGGCCTCCAAGGCACCCAAAGCACCTACACCATCTAGGGTACCTCAACTACCATCTGGCTGGGAATCCTGGACAAATAGAGAGTGCCCTGAAGGATTTCGTGCCATCCTTCCCTTCACTGTAGACCGGCCCAGGGAGCTACAGAACAGTGAGTAATACTACTACCCCATCGGCCGACCATAACTCTTACACATTTTGCCCCTGTGGTCTGGTCGCCACCCTCTGCTGTCATTATACATGAGGGGCATTGTGCAAGATTTGACATGCTGCAATCCAGCTGACTATATAGGCAGACAGACACAATTACGAGGTTATGACCAAATGGCGCAGTCGCTGGGCGAGTACCGCGCAGCCAATTAGGCCACAGCTATCTCTCATTTAACTAATGAAGCCTGCACTTTTTAGCCAGCCTGACTTGTTAATGGTCGTGCCGCACCTTCAATACTAGGTGGCCATTAACAATGCAGTGAGGTCTTTATTAGTTAAATAAGATGAAGCTGCTGTGTGGTACTTGACCAGAGCACTGCCGCACCTCAAACACCCCATGACTGTGTTGTGTGGAGCTACCCTTAGGTCATGGTTTGTTAGATATACTACGGATTGCTATTTAGGAGAAAGATAGCCTACAAGACTTTCAATATTAAATATTTGACCACACACAAAAAGTAAAAACAGTTAAAAGTTATACTGTATGTGTGCACAGGGCTATTACTTGAAGCAGACTGCTCTTTCTTAACTCTCATATCTCTCTCTTGATCCGTGACCTTTTTCGCCTGTAGTACTGTAATATATTGTGTTATTCTTTTGTTACTGAGCTTATGTCAAGTGACAAGCAATAATTACTACAAGACTCATGGAGCCAAGAATTAACCGGCTCCATGTGCAATGCTGACTCCTTACAAACCCTGACATGATTGTAGACGTCTCACAAACAGTGCAGAAAGCTGGGTAGCATCGAGTGAAGCAATACAGGAATAATAGAAAATTGAATGGATGAGATCTCTGAGCTCTCATTTCTTGACTTACACAACATCATTCAGTTCCAGTCTGGTGTCCGGGGAAGGATTGATGAGGATGTAAGACAGGGTGTTCTGATGATCATTCATTTCATCTACAGAAAAAAAGAAATGGTCAGATTATTCTCAGAAATAGGCTGCAATTTCACAGAGTGTCATAGACACACAAGCTTCTGAAGTAATGAAGAGAAACAGTAAAAATTTACTAAAATCAGCAATGATCATGTGGAAGGTTTCAGTCCTTTATTTCTGAAAAAGAGCAGGGGTACTGGAAACAAAAAGGTCAATAGCAACAAAATAATATGATATAGTCTGATTGTTGTCAGATATTCTAGATTGATAAAGACGATAAACTTGTGCTAGGATAGGGGTCATTCACATGTGAAGTTTTTGACAGCATGGGCAAAACTGCATAAAAAACAGCAAAATTGCACGCAGAGTTGTGTGGCTTACGGATTAAGACCGCAAATATTGTGCAGGGAAGTACACTGAAATAGTTAGCTTCATCTATGCAAATCATGATCTGAAAACTGCATTGCAAAACTAAATTGAAAACTGCATGCAGTTTTGCTGTGATTTATTATTTTTTATGTGGTTTTGATTGCGCGTTTAAAAATATCCTATGTGCCCCTTAGAATTCCTTCACACAGTCTCCCACATTTTGGGCCAAAAATTGCCTGTGTTTTTTGATCAGTGTTTTTGTAGCATTTGTGTAGCAAGATAATATAGTGGAGCAAATTTACTAATGAACTTGCGACAGTTTTAGATGTAAAAAGTGTTGCAAGTCCCCTTTTTGTCTGGCCGTGTGACACAATTTTGGCGCATGGCCGGTTTTGCAACTTGTACTCTAGTTGGGTGTGACAGGGGCATGTTGGTGGTTGTGCCAGGACTGGGATTTAATCCCGGCAAATTTATTTACATTTGGCTGGCATAGTTTTTACTCCAGGCGGACAGACTGCCACAGATGTGCCTAATTTATGTGCCCCAGTGTGTTTTATCACCTGAACTTTCTTAATTGATTTTTTATTTTTTTGGGGGCTGCAAAGATGAGGACAGCACTCTGTGTGCTGTCCGCATCCATTGCTCCACTCTGTAGCCCTGCAAAAAAATATAACATGTCCTATTCATGTCCGTTTGCGGACAAGAATAGGCATCTCTATAATGGGCCGCCCGTTCCGCAAATGCAATTTGCGGAGCGCAAAAATGGAACAATCGTGTGCATGAGGCCTAAAGCTGTATGGGAAAAAGCAATGGTAAAAAGACAAAGGGGCACATTTATTAAGACAGCGTTTTAAACACCGGTCTTCATAAAACCCCATTCCTGGCGGTAGATCACCAATATTGCGGCTCGCAAACAGCAGGTACCAAAAATATGTGCCCCAGCCGTTCTGGCATGGCATCATGGATGTGAATGGGTCCGCCATCTGGAAGATCGGTGCGGAACGGAGGCACAGAACCCCACGGATGCACTACGGAGTGCATGCACTATTTTTTGCTTGCCAACCATCGGATGCGGATCGCGGACCTCATTGAAGTGATTAGGTCCGTGATCCGCATGCAGCAGCTCCACAGTTGGTGCCCGTGCATTGTGGACCGCAATTTGCAGTCCGCAGCACAGGCCCAGCCGGCACATGGTCGTGTGCATGAACCCTAATGTTTAATCGATGACCCCCAAAGCGTATAAAAAAATTTACATATAGCACATGCACTTTTTGAATCTACAAAAAAAAAAAAAGAGACTCTACTAAATCTACTCCAGGCTTCAGCTTCAAAACGACAGTATATCACGACGGCACAAAATTTTAATAAAATAAATGATCAAAACCTGCATTTAATAGTTTTCTCTTACGGTTCTTTCACACTGGCGTTTTCCTTTCCGTCCTAGAGTTCCATCCTCGGGGCTCTAGGACGGAAAGATACTGATCAGGATTTATCCTAATGCATTCTGAATGGAGAGCATTCCGTTCAGGATGCATCAGGAGGTCTTCTGTTCAGTATGTGAGCGTTTTTGGACGTTGACAAAACCGTAGCATGCTGCGGATTTGTCTCCGTCCAAAAATCCGGAAGACATGCCGTAATGCCGGATCCGGAATTAATGCCCCTTGAAGTGAATTAATCCGGATCCGGCATTAAGCTAAACGTTGTTTCAGCGCATCGCCGGATCCGACGTTCAGCTTTTGTGAATGGTTACCATGGCAGCCAGGACGCTAAAGTCCCGGCTGCCATGGTAAAGATGTAGTGGGGAGGCAGGGAGAAGCATACTTACCTTCCGTGCGGCTCCCGAGTCCCGGGCGCTCCACAATGATGTCAGAGCGCCCCATGAGCATGGATCACATGATCCATGCGCGTGGGGACACTCTGACGTCATTGTGGAGCGCCCGGAGCCGCACGGACTGTAAGTATCTGCTCCCCTGGCTCCCACTACTTACTATGGCAACCAGGACTTTAGTAGCGTCCTGGCTGTCATGGTAACCTGAAAGCATATTGAAGACTGACCAGTCTTCAAATGCTTTCAGGTGTCTTGCACTGTGACGGATCCGGAGGGCATTTCCGGCAACTGAAGTGCACGCCGGATGCTCACAACACAAGTGTGAAAGAGGCCTTACCAAATAGCGCAAAAATAATCTGAATATAAAAATTTCTAAAATCGCAATTGCATCAAATGAAATAATATACAAGATGGTCTTGAATATACAGAGAGTAATCAGACAAATGCTTTCTGGCAGGGGCATCATTAGGTCAAAACATTTAGGGCTTGAGTCACGGATGTTTTGTCCAGTGCCCCGAATGTTATGCTGGCCTGGTAGCATATTTTTTTATTAATTTGGCTATTCCCCACCCCCTTGTACTTGTTCCGCTACCTGTGGGCTGCGCAGGAATGAGTTCAGTCACTTCGGTGCGCAATCCCGTCCTGCGGGCGTGATCCCACGATACCCAATCGCTGTAGGTACAAGGGGGTGGGGACTGCTGAAAGAGGTTAATAACTACTGTGAAGGCCCCCTGTGGTGATCGGGCGTGAATTCATGCTAAGGGGGTGTGGCTTCAGGGGGTGTGGTACAGTGGGCATGTGCCCTGGATGTTTTCAAACACTAGCAACGCCCCTGCTTTCTGAGCTAATATTGTATATGTAATAATGCAAATCTATACCTCAGATCAAAGAGAGGGACATTTAAGGAGCAAAGAGGGACAGAGGGACAAGGGTCAAAAATAGGGACAGTCCCTTCAAAAGACGAACACTTAGGAGGTCTGACATGCTTTCTGCTGAAAAAGATACCCAGTCTGTACATTGTAACACATACTGGTGAAAAGCTTGTGAATAATGGCTCATGCACAGGCCCATTGTTCGGCCGGGCCCATATTTCGGCCCGTAAACAGCAGGTCAGCAATAGGCATCTGCAATCTGGAAAGTTGGTGCGGAACGGAGGGGTGTGGTTTTTGTCCATGCCTCCGCGCCGCTAAAAATGTGCTGAAGGATCACAGACCCATTCAAGTCGCATGGATGGTGCCCGTGCATTGGGGATCGCAAATTGTGGCCCCCAATGCACGGAATGGCCGAACAACTGTCGTGTGAATTAGCCCTTAATGACATTTCAAGTAAATGACCTGGCATTCTGAGTAAAGACTCTTTCACATGAGAAATACGGATTGTAACAGAGTCTGTTCAGGAAAACAGGAAAAAAATGATGGTTTTCCACGCAAGTTCAATCAGTTATGTGTTTTCCATGCTGATGCAAGCAGTTTTGCTGAGTTTTCTCCTTGTGGTTACAATTAGTTTTAATAAGTATTTTTCACAAGCGTGAAGAAAAACTGATGAATAGCAATATATATCTCCAGCAACCATCAGTGAACACTGCATTGCCTCCAGATGCCTTTAGTTCTTAAAAACAACGCACAATATATTATATGCTGTGATTTTCCTGAACACTGAGATGATGCGTGAAAAGAGATGCTCATGTGCACAGACCCATTGAAATGAATGAGTCAGTATTCAGTCCAGACACTATGTGTTCACCGCACACATCGGAAAACTTCGTTTGTGCAATGCATGAAGTGAACGCATAGCACCCTCTCTGAATCCTGATCCATTCATTTCAATGGGTCTATGCTGATTAGCGTTGTTTTCACACATCATTTCTGTGTTGTGTGAGAATTGCACCATGTTCTATATTCTGCATTTTTCACACAGCCCTGACCCAATAGAAGTGAAAACCGCATTGCATCTGGAAGCAATCCGAATGCAATCAGGATGCAATGCGTTTTTCACTGATGGTTGCTAGGAGATGTTGTTTGTAAACCTTCATTTTTTTTTCACGCGTGTGGAAACGCATCTAAACGTATTGCACCCACGTGGAAAAAACTGAACGCAATAGCAGACAAAACTAACTAAAATCGCTTGCAAAATGGTCCGAGTTTCACTGAACACACCCTGAACGCATCCTGAGCGAATTGCAATGCGTGATGTGAACGCATTGCACCCGAACTGAATCCGGACCCATTCATTTCTATGGAGCTGTGTACATGAGTGGTGATTTTCCCGCATCACTTTAGCGTTGAGTGAAAATCGCAGCATGCCTCTACTTTCTGCGTTTTTACGCAATGCAGGCCGAATAGAAGTGAATGGGGCTGCAGGAAAATCACAAGCATCCGCAAGCAAGTGCGGATGCAATGCGATTTTCCCGCATGGTTGCTAGGAGACAATCGGGATGGGGACCCGATCTTTATTATTTTCCCTCATAACTGGTTATAAGGGAAAATAATAGCATTCTAAATACAGAATGCTAAGTAAAAGGGCAATAGAGGGTTAAAAAAATTAACTCACCTCCTCCAATTGATCGCGTAGCTGCCGGTCTCCTGTTCTGTCTTCAGCTGGGGGTGGAGGACCTTCCGTGACGTCACTGGGTCACATGGTCCAATCACCTGCTTCCATGATTGGACCATGTGACCCAGTGACGTCACGGAAGGTCCTCCACCCCCCAGCTGAAGACAGAACAGGAGACCGGCAGCTACGCGATCAGCTGGAGGAGGTGAGTTAATTTTTAACCCTCTATTACCCTTTTACTTAGCATTCTGTATTTAGAATGCTATTATTTTCCTTTATAACTATGTTCTAAGGAAAATATACAGAATACTTAACCCGAAACCAGACTTCAGTGATGAAGTCCGGCTCGGATCTGGGTACCAAACATGCTGATTTCTCTCACGCACATGCAAAACGCATTACAACAGTTTGCACACGAGCCGGAAAAATTGTGCATTTTCCCGCAACACACCCGCCTCTTATCCGGTGTCAAACATGACGACCGTGTGAAAGAGGCCTAAGGGTGTTTTAGCTATATTTGCATTTTCTTTTTTGCTGTAAAAATAAAGCTCCAGCCTTTTTGCTACTAATGTTTTTGTTAATTGGATGACTTTTGTCTTCCTCGCATCTTTTAAAAAATGTAGCATGTAGCTGTATCTTTTGAAGTCTTTCCAGGCAATTCAACAACACCTTCTTTATAAGGCCTCATGCACACAAAAATATTTTCTTTCTGTGTCCGTTCCGTTTTTATGTGGACCATATGTGGAACCATTCATTTCAATGGGTCTGCAAAAAAAAATGAATTTATTCCATGAGCATTCCGTTTCTGTATGTCCGTATTTCCGTTCTGCAAAAAAGTAGAACATGTTCTATAATTGTCCGTATTACGGACAAGGATAGCACTGTTCAATTAAGGGCCAGCTGTTCCGTTCGTCAAAATACGGAATGCACACGGACATCATCCGTATTTTTGCGGTTCCATTTTTGGCGGACCCCAAAATACATACGGTTGTGTGCATGAGCCCTAAAGGAGATACGTGAAATGTCAAAACTCTAGTGTGCAAATAGAGTGGCCCAGATTTATTAATGTGTCTGACCCCAAATTCTGTCTAAAAAGTATGTATAGCACAATTTGAAATATGTAGGGTTTCTACACTTTTTTTCCAGACATGGTCACCACAGGAAGGGCTTAGTGAAAATGGACAGAGGTTCATGGGGAAGGGATTGGGGTTAAGATGCACCATTTTTGCCAAAATTGCACTACAATTCTGGCATAAAAAATGTGTCTCAAAATAAATCAACCATTAGTTGGCATAGAGTCAGAGAAAAGTGTCTCTCCCTGCACCGCATTTATCATCCAGCCTGAGACTCTGTGATAAATCTGCTAAAGGCCTAGACAGCCTAGGCACATTTACTAAGGGACTTGAGACTATTTTAGGTGCAAATTTAACTGGCTATGCGACACTATTTTTTTGCACGGCCGATTTTATGCCATGTCTGTCAGTGGGGCGGAGTGTGGTCGTACTCAGGGCTGTGCCATGGCCGGGACTCCAGCCCTGGCAAATTTACTAACACTTATGCCTGAAAACAGTTTTTACCTGCATGGACTGCCACTAATTGATGATGAGGCGCAGGGCGGATTAGCAAATCTGGGCCAATGTGTGCTAAAACACTTTCCATTTTGCCTCATTCACACGTCAGTGTTCGATCAGTGATTTCCATCAGTGATTTTGAGCCAAAACCAGGTGCGGTTGTAAACACAGAACAGGTCCAGATATTTCCCTTAGGCCTCATGCACACGGCCGTGGGTGTTTGCGGTCCGCAAACCGCGGATCCGCAAAACACGGAAGCTGCTCAGCGTTCCGTTCCGCAATTTGCGGAACGGAACGCGGCCCATTATAGAGATGCCTATTCTTGTCCGCATAACGGACAAGAATAGGACATGCTCTATTTTTTTGCGAGGGCGCGGGCGGAGCAACGGATGCGGACAGCACACGGAGTGCTGTCCGCATCTTTGCGGCCCCATTGAAATGAATGGGTCCGCGGCCGAGCCGCGAAATATGCGGCTCGGACGCGGACCCGAACTACGGCCGTGTGCATGAGGCCTTATACCTTATGTCTGTGGAGGCTCCAATTCTGGTTATGGCATACAATCACTGATAAAAATCATTGACCAAAACACTGACATGTGAATGAAGCTTTATTTTGGTTATTTATTAATTAATTTATTTATTTATTTATTTATTTTAATTCGAAAAAAATGCCATAGCGAAATGTATAAAAATTCTTAAGCCTCTTTTCCATGAGCAATACAGAACCATCAAGGTCTGTTCAATGGGAAAATGATAGCATTGCATGTTCAACAAGTGTTGTCTGCGATTGTGTTCCGTGTTTCAGTTTTTCCCCTCAGGATTGCATCCATTTTACATCTGTTTTTCACACAGAATAATAACACAGCATCTTCAAGCAACCATCAGTGAACAACGGACTGCATGTCCCCTTTACTTCACTGGAGCTGAGCTGAAATACGAGACACAACTATTGGACTGGTGTGCCACTGTTTTTGTAATAAAGGTTTTTTTCTTTTTTTTTCTAATCCTGGACAATCCCTTTAAGGGTGCCTTTACTTGTGGAACATTTTGCCAGAAAATCTGCAACCATCAAGACTTCAACCATGTTATCCTATGGCAAACTGATTCTGCAGTGGAAACCCAGAAACAAAATCCGTGCAGATTTTGTTACAGATTTTTTCAACGACATTTTCTACTGCAGAATTAGTTTGCCATTGAATTGAATGGAGAGATTGCCATGCAGGAAATATGCAAAATATCTGAAACAATACTGTGGATTTTTTGGCACAACCTTCCGCAGTATGTGAAGGCATTCTAATAGTTGAGTAGAATTGGAGTAATGAAGCATTAGGCCCCTTTCACACGAGCGAGTTTTCCTTGGAGGTGCAATGAAGTGAACACACAGCATAACTTACGGTCCGTGGTAGCGGAATCTATAACGGATTTCTTAGATAACCCGAACCTGAGCCTTGTACGCCTAACTTGAAACACAAGTTTGCTCATCCTTAATCCTGACACAATCCATATCGTTCGAGTGAAAGTTAAAAAATTACCTTATGGTTGCGTTTTAAATCAATGCTAGACCCTCCAGAAACAATCTTGTCATCCTGTGAACCATTAATGGATTTATAGTGTATACAGTGTATGTATGTGTGTGTGTATATATATATATATATATATATATATATATATATATATATACACACTGTATGTATTTTTTGTCATGATTTTTATAAGGCTACGAAAAACAGGCACATTTTTATTTTTTTATTTTTATACAGCTGGAATGCAGTTTGTTTTTATGTATGACACAATTGTGATGCCTATGAATCCCAAACCCTATAAAATATGTCACTGGTTAATGTAGGTAAAGGACATGGCAAGTGGAATAAATGGTTAATAGTTCAATAGTAATGGAAGTCTCCGTCTTACAGCTGTCAGTGCTATTACCTGTGGTAGCCAATTTTCTAACCGAGCTCTCCCACATGTTGTTTACTCTGCGCTGAGTAATTTGAAATCTATGCTTATGCTAGGAAGGATGGATTTCATATTATAGATGCCCTATGGTTACTTAGTAAAAATAGACAAAATTAGATAGAATTGACAGGCCTTTTGTCATAGTAAACAAGGAAAAACTGGTTGATGGCAAAATGCACCATTAAATGACTGAAACTGAATGAGGCCTCATGCACACGACCGTATGCATTTTGCTGTCCGCCGAACGGAACAGCTGACCCCTAATAGAACAGTACTATCCTTGTCCATAGAGCGGACAATAATAGGACATGTTCTATTTTTTGTGCGGAATGCAAATACGGACACACGGAAACGGAATGCACGCGCAGTATCTTCCATATTTTTTTTCCTGAGGATCCATTGAAATGGATGGTTCCGTATATGGTCTGCAAAAAGAAAAAAATGGACACGGATGAGAAAATACTTTGTGTAAATGAGCCCTGACTGTGTACAACAAGGGCTATTTTGATAGGCTTTTGCAAGTGCAAATTATAAAATTTTTGCGACCAGTTTCTTAGTGACAGCACAAAGCAACAAACTATTTATCATACCTGCTTTCCAGAAATATTATTATAGGTAATGTAGATTAAGGGTGTATTCACAAAGATTATTATTATTATTATTATTATTATTATTATTATTATTATCTATTTATTTTTTGTAGAGGTTTGCAGCAATTATCAGTCTTATTTTAATTTTAAATTTAAAGTCAATACAGAAAAAAATGAATGCTTTTAAAGGTGTTTTCCTATTCTCAGGATAAGTCATCAGTATCTGATTGGTGGGGGTCTTGTGAGCACTGCAGCCTTCTCTCAGCCTTTCCCAGGTCCTATGGCCAAACAGCAGCTCAGCCTCATAAAAATGAATGGGACTGCGCTGCAATACCAAGCACAGCCACTATACAATGTGCAGCACTGTGCTTAGTAAGCAGGAGAGAGCAGTGGTGCTCAAAGGAGCGCTGGTAATAGTCGGAGGTGTTAGACCCCCACCAATCAGATACTCATGAGATGATAGGTCATCAGTAATAAAAGCTCTGAAAACCCTTCTAAATGACCTCATTACATGAGTTGGATTTGTATTACTATTTTGCAGAATTTTTATTTTTTACTTTCTGCGCATAGAGACAAACATGTGACCTATCAGTGCTGTATTAATGAGCACTAAGAAGTTTACATTTGTATGTTTTACACACACACAAAGTCCACTGTATACCAACTGAGCGTTTTAGCTTAGTGTTCACTCTGGGTGTTATCCTGGCCGTACCTCCAATACTAACCCTATAACCTCTTTGAAGGGATCTGGACTTTGCTGTGTAGGAACCACCAGACCAATGGGGCAAGAGACACAAGGGTAAAGCATCAAAGGATCAGGTAATATGCATAGTTTAGAAATGGGCCAAAGTCAGAGCAGTCAATGTATAAGCGTGTCCAAGAGACAAGTCAGAAATCAGAGCAGGTGGCAGTATGGCAATCAGAGAAACAGGCTAGAAGTCAGAGTCAGTAGATAGGCTGGAGTACGGTAACAGTAACATAGTAACAGTTTATAAGGCTGAAAAGGTAGAAGCCAGTTTTCCTCACTTTAGGGGAAAAAATTCCTTTCCGACTCTAATCAGGCAGTCGGAATAACTCCCTGAATCAATGACCCATCTCTAGTAGCTATAGCCTATAATATTATTACACTCCAGAAATACATCCAGGCCCGTTTTGAACTCTTTTAGTGAACTCAATATCACCACCTCCTCAGAAAGAGAGTTCCATAGTCTCACTGCACTTACCGTAAAAAAATCCTCTTCTATGTTTGTGTACAAACCTTCTTTCCTTCAGACGCAGAGTATGCCCCCTTGTCACAGTCACGCTCCTGGGGATAAATAGATGATGGGAGAGATCTCTGTACTGACCCCTGATATATTTATACATATTTATTAGATCTCCCCAGTCGTACTGTAGTCCACCCATTCCAGTTATTACTTTAGTTGCCCTCCTCTGAACCCTCTCCAGCTCTGCTATGTCTGCCTTGTTCACAGGAGATCATCACTGAAAATGGTGCACTACAATGGTAAATGCAATTGACAACATATGGCTAAACCCTCACGCTTGTTCACAGGAGCCCAGAACTGTACACTGTACTCGATGTGTGGTCTGACTAGTGATTTGTAAAGTGGCAGGACTATGTTCTCATCACGGGCATCTATGCCACTTTTGCTTCAACCCATTATCTTATTGGCCTTGGAAGCAGTTGCCTGACACTGGTTTCTACAGCTTAAATTGCGGTTCACCAAAATTCCTAGGACCTTTTCCATGTCGGTGTTACCCAGTGTTTTACAATTTAGTATGTACGGGTGACTTGCATTATTCCTTCCCATGTGCCTAACTGTACATTTGTCAGTGTTAAACCTCATCTGCCACTTCTCTGCCCAAGCCTCCAATCTATCCAGATCCATCTGCAGCCGTATACTGTCCTCTTACTTGTTAATTACTTTACACAGTTTAGTGTCATCTTCAAAAATTGGTATTTTACTGTGCAAGCCTTCTACAAGATCATGAATAAATATATTGAAGAGAATAGGGCCCAATACTGACCCCTGTGGTACCCCACTAGTGACAGTGACCCAATCTGCATGTGTACCATTAATAACCCCCTCTGTTTTCTATCACTGAGCCAGTTACTTACCCACATACAGACATTTTCCCCCAGTCCAAGCATTCTCATTTTATATACTAACTAGAGATGAGCGAATTTTTCAAAAATCAATTCGTCAAATTTTAATTTGTGGCGAATTTAGTTACAAACAGCTATTTCCTGGTTGCAGAGAGCCTTTATAGTGGTGTAGAACACAGTGCCTTGCAGTAACACGCCTAAAGAGTCTGCTTTGGTAGTGAAATAATACTGTGAGTCCAGTATGACATGCACATGGGAGGCGTCGCTCTTATAATCACTGCACACTTCACTAATTTGGGCAGTCACGGGGCCAAAACTGACCAAATAACTCAAGTATGAACTCAGCCTTACAGGTCGATGTTAGTGCCAAGAAGAAACGCATTTCTTTTACACCGTCGTCAGCTGATTTTACATAGATGTCGACATAACCTATTCTATTAAACGCTTATACAAGTAGAGCCCCCGACAGAGTGGGGAGGGTGTCAGCAGTAAGTTTGTGTCAACGTTACTGATTAATTTGCCCTTCCTATGATCCGTCAGAACTATAACCCCCACAAAAGGATCCTGTCTATTGAGCATCCGCCTTCACTTTCGGTCAGCATTTGGTCAGTAATCCATCAGTATTGCTAATGCCAAAAAAAACAGGAGTGGATCCAAAACAGAGATGACACATGAATGGAATATATGCATGTCTTCTGTGTTTTGTACCCACTCCTGCTTTTGACTACCAAATCACAAGACAATTCTGATCATACAGGCCTTACAGCTGCTACATAGACAGGATCTGTTGTGTGTCTCATTTGTCCTTGCTTCTGACAGATCAGAAGAATGGTCAAATAAATGATGTCAGCCAGGCGAAAAGGTAAAATAGTGGCTCAGTCATGAAGTGGGGAGGGTGGGAACAGCATATGAAGTCCACAGAGTGGCCCTATGACATAGTGGTGAGGTAGAAGCAGTAGGGAGGCCACAGAATGGCACAAAAACAGAGCATGGATGTGGCCGCAGCAGCAGCATCAGGAGAAGGGCCACAGAGTGGCACAATGACAGAGTGGAGATGGCAGCAGCATCAGGAGGCCACAGAGTGGCAAGGTGACAAAGTGTGGAGGTGGCAGCAGCATAAGGAGACCACAGAGTGACCTGGTGACTCAAGAGGTAGGTGGCAATAACAGTACCCGCTGACGATGGTGGGTGTAAGATGGAGCACTTGGCATCAAATGTGTGGCATCAGGTGGGTGACAGCATTAGAATTTTAGCTGAGTCAGCTAGCCAGAAGAATCATGTCTCTGTTGTCAAGGTTTGGGCTGATCAACGCTTATTCATCTTGACAAAGGTCAGACTCTCCACATTTTGGGTGGATAGGTGAGTACTTCTTGGGGTAAGTATGGCCCTCGCCCACTTAACACCCGCTCTGATGCCACAGTACTGGACAGGCAGGAAAGCTTTTCCAGGTCAAACTCGGTCAGTTGCGGCCACAAATCCAGATTGGCTGCCCAGTAGTCCAGCGGATCTTCAATGTGGGATGGCAGGGTGCTGTCGAACTATGCCACCACCTGCAGGTTCAAGTCCTGCTCCAGGTCTAGCTTCTGCTGGTGAATAGTTTCTTAACTAGGCGGGTGAAGAAAGCTGCTCATCAGCGACTCTAGACTCAAGTTGCTGCTGATGGAGCTGGAACTGCTCCTACCCCTCCACCCTGCCACAGCAGCCATGGCAGAGGAATGTGAGCACAGAGGGCCCCTCCGGTCAGACTTGTGAGAGAATGGACGATGGCACAGATAGGCAGCTACCAACTGACTTCATAGGATGTCTCTATAGTAGTTCAGTTTGTCCTCCTCTCAGCGGGTATAAAAGGCCCCATTTTGGACCGGTAGTGAGAGTCCAACAAGAGGAGAACAAGAAGTCATCCCCCTGCCGAATGGTGACAATTCGGCTGTCATTACGCAATCAAGAGAACATGCATCGGGCCATTTGTTCAAGTAACTCAGAGGAACTCCCTGCCTCCATCTCCACTGCATACTGCCACAGTGTGTCTGGGTCCTCTGCCTTGTCTTTCTCATTTCCCTGTAGCTCCTCTGGCTGCTCCTGCTCCTCCTCTCCTGTCACCTGAGTAGAAAAACCACCCATTTCACTAAACATTTCTTGTGCTCCAATGTCGTCGTCCTCCTCCTCCAGATCAGCCCCCACAGGGAGTATGGCTCAGCCCTACTTGATACAGCACCGACACCATGTTCTTCCCATTGTTGGTCACCATCGTTCTGATTTTCAGTTGTCGCAGAGAAAGCCAGGATTCGATTTCTTGACGAAGGACACGGAGCAGTTCCTCCACTGTGTGACTCTGTTCACCCAGGCAAACGTGGTGGAGAACAGCATGAAACCGCCGTGCCCTGAACATGCAGTATGCTGGAAGGGCAATGTGAATGTCCCTGCAGTGGAGGCTAAGGACACTGTGAAAAATCAGGAGGCAGAGGACCAACAATGTGACAACGTAGAGGCAGAATCAGCGTTATCTCACCAAGTTGCTGGTGTGGCTGTGCAGGAACCACATTCACCCAGTGGGCCCTAAAGGACATGTGTTGGCCCTGACCTTTAGTTATAGCTCCACACAGGCTTAAGGACAGTGTGTGCTCTCCGCATCCATCACGTCCCCATTCAAAATGAATGGGTTCGCACACCCGTTTCGCAAATTTGCGGAACAGGTGCGTGACGTGGATTGCGGACGTGTGAATTAGGCCTAGTACACGCCACAACCACAAAAGGCTTTAGATCATATAACTGCACTGCTATATGGCAAATCTATTTTTCTTTTTCCACTAATACACGCCAGTGAGGCCCCAAATACTGAAATATTAGACCAGAAGTCAGACAGGACTTTGTAGGCACGGGCAGATGTTGCAACCACAGCAGCTGATTGCAAACTGCCACATTATCTCTCTTTAGCCTTTCCACTGTAAGGGTACTTCACACACTTTTCCGGCATTGAGTTCCTGTCCTAGGGACTCCATAGCGGAAAAAACTGATCAGTTTTATCCTAATGCATTCTGAATGGAGAGAAATCCGCTCAGTAAGTATCAGGATGTCTTCAGTTCAGTCACTGTACGTTTTTGGACGGAGAAAATACTGCAGCATGCTGCAGTTTTATCTCAGGCCAAAATTCCCGAGACACTCGCCGGAATGGCGGATCCGGCATTAATTTCCATTGAAATGTGTTAGTGCCTGATCCGGCATTAAAATTACCGCATTGGCGGATCCGGTCTTCTGGTCTGCGCATGTGCAAACCTTTAAAAATGTAAAAATAATAAATACCGGATCCATTTTTCTGGGATTCTGATCAGTCTAAGGGTCCTTTCACATTTGCGTTTTGTTTTTCGGCATAGAGTTCAGTCGTCGGGGCTCTATGCTGGAAAAATACTGATCAGTCTTATCCCCATGCATTCTAAATGGAGATAAATCCGTTGAGGATGCATCAGGATGTCTTCTTTCCATCCTGGGATGCGGAGCAAAACAGATCCGTCAGGACAGATCCGACAGGCTGTTCACCCGACGGAAAACAGCCTGTCAGATCCATCCTGCTGCTAGTGAGCGTGTGCCCCTGGTCTACCACTCTGGCACCATTGACTATAATGGGGCGGGGTGGAGTTCCGGCAGAGGCACGGCAGTGCATGGTGAGAGGCTGCTGGAATAAATGTCGGACATGTCGTAGTTTTATTCCAGCGGCCTCTCGCCGTACTCTGCCATGCCTCCGCAGGAACTCCACCTGCCCCCATTATAGTCAATGAGGCCATAGTGGTGTACTTGGGGCACACGTTCACTAGCGGCAGGACGGATCCGACAGGCTGTTCCATCGGGTGAACAGCCTGTCGGATCTGTTCTGCCGCTAGTGTGAAAGTAGCCTCAGTTGCTAATCCTGCAGCCTCTTTGGGTGTGTTCAAACAGAGTATTTTTGTGCTTAAAAACCTAATGCAGAATCTGCATCAGGATTTTTGGAAGTGTTTTTTCTGGTGCATTTTATAACACTTTCTGATGCAGTTTTGCTGTGAATTTTCATTAATGCCCATTTTCAAAGGGAATTCTGGACATGGAACCCGCATGAAGAATGGCTAGCGCACTAATTTTTTTTTAATGGGGCAGTTTATAAGCAGAAAAAAGGGGCTATCCGATCCGGGCCCTGAAGTAAAGAGAGAGCACAATGTGTATGCATGGTCATCCTCAATTATACTAATAGGCCATGATTTATCATACCTTTAGAATTCTGGCAGCAAAAAGTCCCAAAATAAGGCATTTGCGACTTTTCACACTCATTTGCGCATGATTTTGCTACTTTTTACATGTGTACACCACTCACTCCTGTTTTGTAAAAATGGGCATGGTTAGCCATGTTAATGAGTTTCACTCAAGATTTATCATTGGGACTTTTTAAAAAGTCGCAAAAAAGTCCCAATTTCACTCCACTGAGGAGAATGCTTATCTTATGCGATTTTTAATAGAACATGCAACTTTTGTAAAGCAACTGATGGATGAACTGCTGCCATCAAACCACATTTATCACAGTATTAATGGACCATTAATAAATCTGACTGAGCCAAAAGTGACTTTGGACTTATGTAAAATTGGAGTAAGATGGAAGTGTAATGATAAATCTGGCCCATAGTGTTCTGAAAATAGCTGATCACTGGCAATTCCATAGCAGTGAATGAAGATAATGCTGTGAATGCACACTGTTATGGAGGATCTGTGGAGGACACTGTTATGGGGGATCTGTGGAGGACGCACTGTTTTGGGGATCTCTGGATGACACTGTTATGAGGGATCTGTGGAGGGACACAGTATTATAGGGGATCTATGGATGACACTTTACAGATTCTTTTATTAGCAGTCTGTTCCCCCAATTACTGAAAGAAAAAAAGCCACTGCTAATTTGGACCTTGGATCTATACTCCAATGCCTCTGCCCCCCCATTTAACTGTGCAGACCACCGAAACAATGCCGTCTTCAATAGTTTAACTGGAGCCCTCTATGGCCCAGACAGCCACGCGGTAATTAAACGCAGAACGGCCACGTCACAAGCACGCTGTTTGGTGGTATCCCAAAGGGCTGCAGACCTAGCTTATACTGGAGTCAAAGGGAGCACACCGGACACAAAGAAGCTCACAGAGGGGCACACACCGGGATCCGAGGGGAAACAGGGAGCACACATGGGGGACACAGGAGGCACAGGGAGCTCCCACTGGGAACGCAGAGGCCACAGGGAATGCACACAGGGGAAAAGAGAGTACACACAAGGGGCACAGAGAGCACACAGAACTCATACAGGAGCTCCCACTGGGAGCACAGAGCACACAGGGGGTACAGAGGCCACAGGGAGAACACACAGGGGTCGCACGGAGCACACACAGGGAGCACACGCAGCGAGTGCACTCAAGGGTTGCAAGGAGCGTACACAGGGGCACATGGCGCTCACAGAGGGGGCACAGGGAGCTCACAGAGGGAACTCACAGATCAGTGACCATCAATATTTGAAGGCAGTGCAGGGCTGTTACAATGAGAGTGACCACCAGCAGCCCTGTGCATCCTC
This sequence comes from Bufotes viridis, assembly GCA_033119425.1. Taxonomy (NCBI): domain Eukaryota; kingdom Metazoa; phylum Chordata; class Amphibia; order Anura; family Bufonidae; genus Bufotes; species Bufotes viridis. The sequence goes on from CM065596.1 coordinate 66,229,634, forward strand.
CACACTGCTGCATGCTTGGATGGACTTACCAGGTGCTTTCATAAGAAAGGGTCCTGGGTAGAGATGAGCGAACTTTAAAAAAAGTCCGGTGTTCGGCGTTCGGGTTGTGGTAAGTCGCGCATCCCATTATGGATTCCACTATAGCGGCATATGGAATCCATAAGGCGGCTGCCACCAGCCCGAACTGTTGAACAGCCGAAGGACCTGGGGTGATGTCACTGTCATGTGATCAGTGCAGGGGCGTGGCTCAGCACTGGGTTTGATCCCGTGCTGAGCCACGCCCCTGCACTGATCACATGACAGTGACGCATCCCAGGTCCTTCGGCTGTGCAAAGTTCGGGTTGGTGGCAGCCGCCCTACTGGATTCCATATGCCGCTATAGTGGAATCCATAATGAGATGCGCGACTTCCACCACCCGAACGCCAAACACCGGACTTTTAAAGTTCGCTCATCTCAGTCCTGGGATCTCCTGCAGTTCAACAGCTGAGGTCAGAGCCAGCAGAAGACCCAGTCATCCCAGTCTGATGTTTGGGCCTTGCAGCCTGGAGAAACTTCAGGCAATGAATGGGGCAGAGCTATGTTAGCTCCGCCCACACATAAAGTCCGATGTGTGTGGAGCAGAATGCTAAACCTATGCAGTGACCGAGGTCTGGTGAGACGGGGAGACTGTGCGCGATGGACAGCAGCGGACTGCTGCAGCATGTTAGAGTGCCAGTCACAGGTAGCATGTGGAGGAAAAAAGACTCCCACCTGGGCAATTGCCCTGTTTGCCCTCAACGATGGCCCTGCTGCACCGCTGTACAGCAAATATATTTTTATTTTTCCACTAATACACGCCACAAACGACATTAGAACATATAACTGCAGCGCTAATCGGCAAATGTATTTTTTCTTTTTAACTAATGCACAACAAAAAGGGCTGTAATTGTAGCACCTGTATAATGGCAATTTGGATCCTCAGTCAGAGCAGCAAGGTGTCATAGGATTGTTCCTATTACCCAGGCTGTAACCTCACCTACTTAACCCTGTTCAACATAAATGTTGTGGAATAATTCCTCCCTATCCTTTCCCTACACCTTGAATAATCTTTCTCTGCATTTGTAAATCGTTTTTTAGCACAATGACGTTTTTTCTAACTTTGTCTCTACTGCCTGCAGACATCTCTCCCTGCACTAAGTACACTGGTAAATGGCAGAATCTAAGATGGCTGCCGCTATTTAAAGGGCTGTGACATCACATGGTTGGCTGCATGCAAGGCATTATGAGTGATCCTGCCTTCCCAGAGCCACATTTTTTAGGAAAAAATGTGATTCGTTACCACGAAGGGTGAAGAAATTCGACTTCGGTACAAATCAATTTTTTCCTGAAATGCGGATTGAATTACACTTTATCAGCTTTCATTCGCTCATCTCTAATACTAACCTTTTATACGACATCCATTGATTTGCTGCGCCAAGTCTATAACCTACTTCCTCGTAGAAATTGATTAAATTAGTTTGACATGACCGGTCCCTCATGAAGCCATGCTGATATGGCGTTATTTGTCTATTTTCATTGAGGTACTCCAAGATGGCATCTCTTAAACAACCTTCAAGCAGTTTACCCATGACAGATGTTAAACTTACCGGCCTATAGTTTCCGTGCTCTGTTTTTGGACCCTTTTGAATATCGGCACCACGTTTGCTATGCGCCAATCCTGTGGAATACTCCCTGTCCTTATAGAGTCCTTAAATATCAGAAATAAGGGTCTGGCTATGACATAACTTAATTCTCTTAGGATACAGGGAGTATTCCATCTGGTCCTGGCAATTTGTCTATTTTAATCTTTTTAAGATGCCTGAGTCTTCCTGGGTCAGACAGGGCATTTTTAATGGGGAATTTACTTTTACATTCTGCATTTCATGTGACAGTTTATTTTCTTCAGTAAATACAGTGGAGAAAAAGTATTTAATAGCTTTGCTTTCTCCTTATTGCTGTCTGCAACTCCCTCCTCTATACTTTGTAAAGGGCCAACACCTTCAGATTTATACTTTTTACCATTTATATAATTGAAAAACATTTTAGGATTAGTTTTACTCTCTTTGGCAATTAATCTCTCGGTCTCTAGTTTTGCTGCTTTTATTTTTATTTTACATATTCTATTTTTTTCCTTATAGTTTTTCAATGCTTCCTCGCTCCTCCTGTTTTAGTGATTTAAATGCTTTCTTTTGTTATTTCTGGGGTCTTCACACTGGAGTGCAGGCTGCAGCCTGTAGAAAGCACAGGAGGAGCTGGCATCCGGGTCCACTGCTGGCTATAGGAGGAGGACAGATTGTCCTGGACCACTAGCCTAATTGGAACAATAAATAGGTCAGTAGCATGGCATCTGTGCACACAAGGAGAAGAGGGGAAATGGCGGGAATGAGATGCCAGTTCAACAAAAACACACACACAGAACTCTAAGTGACCCTAGACTTTCCTTGTCTGATAAAGCTCTGACTTTCCTTCCTGTTGATTCAATCTTCCTAACTAAAAATATTTCCCTAAACTGTCCCTACAAGACCTTAAAATTGCTGTCTTGTGTCTGTAATTACTTTCTGCTAAACACATTCAGCACATGTCCTTTTTATATCGTAAGCTATGCTCAGAATGTCGTCTATGAATGCTATGCTCAGAATGTCGAGCCTGCCAAAATCCTGTCCCCTTATTAGCTTAGAGACTGTCTGTCAGCCTCTGAGCCAAACAGCGCAAGTCTCCTCCCTCCTAGGGTAATGTGATCCTCTACCTGCATCCTTCCTGCCCTGTTTCCCAGTAATTTTCACAATAAAATGGCAAAATTAGAATCATTATTCATCCTTACTCGGTATGCCTCTGTAGGAAGTCAACATGCACCTTTATGGCTTTCCTACAGCTCTGTTTAAAACTGAGTTATAACATGAAATTTGATAAGGTCCAAATATGTCTACTCAAACATTTATTATAAATATGTCTATCAGTATACTGTAGATCTTATATGCTGCCCTTATGATCATCATTTAATGCACAAAGCAGCCTAAAGTGTAAATGCCTCATTTTTCTCCTTTTACTATTTGATTACAATGGATTTGAGAAGTTAAAAGCCTAATATACTTTTCACCAGCACATACTGTGTGCCACTATATGGTGTGGTACCTCAATATGGAATTGTGGTAGGATGTTTTCTTCCATTGAACCATTAGTCCTAGGTGAGGTGGGTCATTTCTCCAAGTAAATGTTTATGGCCACCCAGTGCTTTGGCAATGCCAGCATCAGCACTGGCACAGCAGGATTAAACTGAAGACAGCAAAACTCTCTGCCCCTTCATAATGTACTTTGTCTGTTATGCAGTTGGAGCAACAATGCTTACTTTGTTCCTGAAGAGCTTGGGAAGGAGAGTTCAAACCTTCCCTGTTTGGCAATAACTGGGCGAGGGCATAATAGTAGAGATTAGCTAATTTTTAAAAATTACGGTTAACTGAATCTTCCAAAAAGATTTGATTCAATTCCTATTTATTTGTAACAAATTGTGTTAAAAATCAGCTATTTTCTGGCTGCAGAGAGCCTGTAAATTGGTGTAGAACACTGTGCATTGCAGAAACATGCATAGGTAGTCCGCTGTGGTAGTGAAACAGTTACATTCTGCATCTATGACAGGCAGTTAACAGGCGTCACTCTTAGAATCACTTCACACTTTACTTATTTAGACAGTTACCGGGCATGAGGAGTCAACACAGTGGCCCAGTTACATTATGGGGTGGGTGGCAACCGCATGAGGTGTCAACACAATGGCCCAGGCACAGAGTGGGGATGGTGGCAATAGTTTGAGGAGTTAACATAGTAGCCAAGTTACAGAGTGGTGAGGTGGCAACCACATGAGGAATCAACACAGTGGCCCATTCACAGAGTGGTGAGGTGGCAACCTCATGAGAAGTCAACACAGTGGCTGAGTTACATTATGAGGAGGGTGGCAACTGCATGAGGATTCAACATAGTGGACCACTCACAGAGTGGGAGGGTGGGGGGCAACAGAAATGACAGTGACAGCATAAAATAGTGGGTGGCAGTAGGAGAACATGGCAGCAGGTGTGTGGCAGCTAGCGTGGAGCGTGATTATTCTTATTGCAAATATTAAATCACGAATATCAGCAGTTTGAGAATTCGCCAATATTTAGAATATAGCAGTATATATTCGTAAATTGAATTTTCTTTTTTTTTTTTTTCACACAGTACACTGATCCCTCCCTGCTTGTAGCTTGTGGGCCAATGAGAAGGCTGCAATATCTCTGTCACAGCTTGGTAACATCCTTAGCAACCAATAGGAAAGTTGCCTACCCATTAGGCTGTGATGTCACAAGTTCACAACAATACTCAGTGCACCAATCACTAATATGTAGTCAGACATGCTAAAATGTGAAGTTGTATGTATTGCAAAAATAATTCCTATTATAAGTGGCAATTTCGCAATCGCGAATATTTTATAACTCTATCTGCATATAAACGATTGTTCTGATACGCATGCGAAATGAAATCAAATACACTGCTCTAATGTTAAATTACTTACAGTGATCAGTAGTTCTTCCTCACTGTCACAAAAATTGCTTCCCACCATCTTTTCCAATCTTCTCAAACTTCGAGTAATTTGACTTAGGCCACGCCCCTTTTGTGCATGCGCATTAAGCGAATGTAAAAAAAAAAGAGCACCTTGATAGCGAATTCTTAAATATATGGTAAATATTCACCCATATATTTGCGAAATATCGCGAAATCGGATATTGCCCCTGCCGCTCAACAATAGGCAGCATCAGAATAGTGGCTGAAGCAGGTGGCCAGAAGAAGCGGGTCTCTCTTCACAAAGTTGTGTGTTGTAGGGTGTAGCACCTAGAATGATCTAGTCTGATGCATCAGGCACTGGCATGTGGAAATCCTGGCTGATCCACTCCTGATTCATCTTCATATAGATCAGTCTCTTTACGTTTAGAGTGGACAGGCGAATTCTCCTTGGGGTATCTATGGATCCCGCCACACTAAATGCCGCTCTGATGCCACACTACTGGCCGGGCAGGAAAGCTTGTCCAGTGCAAACTTGGCCAGTGGCGGCCACAAATCAAGTTTGGCTGCCCAGGAGTCATGGGGATCTTGGATGTGGGGTGGCAGGGTGCAGTCCAAGTATGCCAAAACCTGCTGGTTCAGGTTCTGCTCCATGACTTGCTGCTGCTGGTGGGTGGTTTCTTCACTAGGTGGGTAAAGAAAAGTGCTCATTTAAAACTTTAGACTTAAGTTGCTGCTGATGTAGCTGGTGCTGTCCCCCTCCAGCAGCCATGACAGTGAAACATGAGCGCCGAGGGCCCCCGTCAGACTTTCATGAAGATGGGCGATGGTGCAGTGGCCAACTGACTACATAGGATATCTGAATAGTAGTTGAGTTTATAGCACAACAAGTAGAATAGATAGGCGCACTCACCATCCCTTCAAAGTCTTCTTATTGCAGAGAACAAATAGAGATACAGGGGACTCACATGGAAGCAATTACCGAAAACAGCGACGGCCGTTTCGTGGACTGTGAGTCCGCGAAACGGCCGTCGCTGTTTTCGGTGAATTTGCTGTCCATGTGAGTCCCCCTGTATATCTATTTGTTCTCTGCAATAAAGAAGACTTTGAAGGGATGGTGAGTGCGCCTTATCTATTCTACTTGTTGTGCTATATTGCTTCTGTTGAGGCTAGCACCTCGATCCCAGGACTGTCGGATGAGGCCGTAGTGGAGTCCTCACACGTGTTATACAGGCATAGGGCAGTGCCCTCATTCATTCTTTTGACTATGTAGTTGAGTTTATGCTCGCTCTCAGTAGGAGGAAAAATGCCCCCATTTTAGAAAGGTAGCGAGGGTCTAACATGGTGGAAATCCAGTAGGCATCCCCTTGCTGAATGGTGATAAAACGGCTGAAGCTATGCAAGCAACTCAGCATGCATCTGGCCATATGCGCAAGGGACTCAGAGGGACTGCTTGCCTCCATTTCCACTGCACACTGCCGCAATGTGTCAGGGTCATCTGCCTGGACTTCCTTATTGCCCTCTATCCCCCCTCTCCTCCTCTTCTGTCACTTGTGCAGAAAAAACAGTCATTTCTGTTTACATTGCTTGTGTGTGACTGTCCTCCTCCTCCAGTTCATACCCAATAGGACTAAGGTGGTCGTGAGATGTAGGTGCCACGTCTCCAGTCCCCTGACCAGCCAGATTTATCAGCTTCTGCTCCAGAACGTGAAGTAGTGAAATTTACATTGTTTATTCAATAGTCCAGGCCTCCTCAAATGGCCTGAGCAAAAGGCAGGTGTCACAAATGAGCTGCCACTGGCTAACGTTGAAGTTACACAGGGAGTGCTCCTGTCTGCCTGTTGATCAAAAAATCGTTTATGGCCTTCCTCTGCCCATATAGTCAGTCCAACATGTTGAGGGACTGAGGGTATAGTTCCAACACATGGAAAACTGCATATCAGGCGATTCTGTTGGGGAACGCTAGTCTGCCTTTGCAGCTGAAGGAGGGAGTGCTTTGCAGTGCATGCATAGTTTCCTAGCCATTTTCAGGATGTCTTGTAGTTGGGTGGAAGACTTAGGGAACTGAGTTACAACGAGATTAAAGACATGCGCCAATCAGGGTGCATGGGTCAGCCCTCCTTTGTGCAGAGCCAACACAATGTTCTTGATTTTGTCGGTGACCATGGTTCCGTTTTACGTTGGCGAGGATACGTGGAGCAGTTCCTCCTTTGTGTGACTCAGTTCGCCCAGGCAAACTAGGTGCAGAACAGCGTGGACAAGGTGAAGAATGAGGAGGCAGAGAAGGACATTGGCACAAGACTAACACACCATGAGAAGGTGAAGGTGGCAGTGCCGTTACCTGGCCAAGTTGCTGGTGTAGCTGGGCAGGAACCACATTTACCCAGTGGGCCGTAAAGGACATATATTGTCATTGACTGTAGTTACAGCTCCACACGTCGGCACTGCTATGCACTTTAACAGACACAGACAGGCTCAAGGACTGGCCCACTTTCTCTTCAACATATGTGTGCAGGGCTGGTACTGCCTTTTGGAGAAGTAATGATGGCTTGGGACTCTCTATCTTGGCTTGGCATAAGCCATCAGCTGAAAGGCGCAGAGTCCACCCCATGGCAAGGGAGGGACTGTAGTACTAACAACTTCGCCAGGAACACTTTCAACTTAAGCGCTTTTGGATGAGTGCATTCATACTGTTGTCATTTTGCAATTGCCTTGGTGATCGATTGCTGACAAAATGAGTGATGAGGAGTAGGAGAAGGAGGAGGAGCAGGAGAGCCCTAAAATCTGTAGTATCAAGCCGTAATTTTACCCCAATTACATAACCAAGGAATGAATTATATATAATAGAACGTGAACCCTCACAAATTTTGCAGTATAAGACCGCAATTTCACCCCAATAACAGAATCTAGGAGTACTGGAAATACTTATGCATCAAAGAATGCAAACATCCTAAAATCTGTAGTATTGGATCATTTTTTTAACCACAATTAGTACAGCAAAGTGTACACTCATCTATTAGCTCCTGCTCTCTTCCCTATAGTGTGGCTAATGCCTTCCTATTATATCCCTACACTATGAATAATCTGTCCCTGAACTGCTCAATTTTAAATACATTCTTCCATAATCACTGGCCCTAGTGCCTGTAACGTCTCTCCCTGCACTAATTTCACTGGAAAATGGTGGATACCAGACAGGAGGAGACTTTTTATAGGGCTGTGATATAACGGGGACTGGCTGTCTGCTGATTGGCTATCTGCATGGCATTATACACTCAATTAAAGAATTATTAGGAACCCCATACTAATACGGTGTTGAACCCCTTTTGCCTTCAGAACTGCCTTAATTCTACGTGGCATTGATTCAACAAGGTGCTGATAGCATTCTTTAGAAATGTTGGCCCATATTGATAGGATAGCATCTTGCAGTTGATGGAGATTTGAGGGATGCATATCCAGGGCACGAAACTCCTGTTCCACCACATCCCAAAGATTCTCTATTGGGTTGAGATCTGGTGATTGTGGGGGCCATTTTAGTACAGTGAACTCATTGTCATGTTCAAGAAACCAATTTGAAATGATTCGAGCTTTGTGACATGGTGCATTATCCTGATGGAAGTAGCCATCAGAGGATGGGTACATGGTGGTCATAAAGGGATGGGCATGAGTAGAAACAATGCTCAGGTAGCCCATGGCATTTAAACGATGGCCATTTGGCACTAAGGGGCCTAAAGTGTGCCCAGAAAACATCCCCCACACCATTACACCACCACCACCAGCCTGCACAGTGGTAACAAAGCATGATGGATACATGTTCTCATTCTGTTTACGCCAAATTCGGATGGATCCATTTGAATGTCTCAACAGAAATCGAGACTCATCAGACCAGGCAACATTTTTCCAGTCTTCTACAGTCCAATTTTGGTGAGATTGTACAAATTGTAGCCTCTTTTTTCCTATTTGTAGTGGAGGTGAGTGGTACCCGGTGGGGTCTTCTGTTGTTGTAGCCCATCCGCCTCAAGGTTGTGCATGTTGTGGCTTCACAAATGCTTTGCTGCATACCTCGGTTGTAACGAGTGGTTATTTCAGTCAATGTTGCTCTTCTATCAGCTTGAATCAGTCGGCCCATTCTCCTCTGACCTCTAGCATCCACAAGGCATTTTCGCCCACAGGACTGCCGCATACTGGATGTTTTTCACTTTTCACACCATTCTTTGTAAACCCTAGAAATGGTTGTGTGTGAAAATCCCAGTAACTGAGCAGATTGTGAAATACTCAGACCGGCCCGTCTGGCACCAACAACCATGCCACGCTCAAAATTGCTTAAATCACCTTTCTTTCCCATTCTGACATTCAGTTTGGAGTTCAGGAGATTGTCTTGACCAGGACCACACCCTAAATGCATTGAAGCAACTGCCATGTGATTGGTTGACTAGATAATTGCATTAATGAAATAGAAATAGAACAGGTGTTCCTAATAATTATTTAGGTGAGTGTAGGTAATCCCTCATTCCCGGGCTTCTTACATCCTGTTTCTAACACGTGCAGAAGCCATTTTAGATAAAAATATGATTTGTTACCACGAAGAGTGAGGAAGTTCTACTTGGGTACAAATTAAATTTTTCCTGAAATTCTAATCGAATTCTACTTCATCAACTTTGATTCGCTCATTTCTAAATGCAGCAGAAAGATGTGAGATGCAGGTTGTACGTTAGTTGAAATTTTCCAGGAAGCAGCAGATTTGATTTAATAATTCAACATGAAAGTATTCCTGATCCACATGTGCTTACTTTATGTATACTTATGACTGACACTTTTAAATGGGTCGAGATTAAACATTTTAGATTGATAAATTCAAGCACAATTTTCTGTTATCCTTATGTATGATAGCAAAAGAAAAGATTTTGCTTTACAGAATTAGCTACAAGAATTCCCTTCATACAGATTGCGGCTCTGATGCAATTGTGCTTCTTTCATTATAAGAGGAGCCCCATAGTAGAGATGTCGCGAACATAAAATTTTCCGTTCACGAACGGCTAACGCAATTTCCGCAAATGTTCACGAACGTGTGAACAGAGCGAACCGCCATAGACTTCGGTAGATAGGCGAATTTTAAAACCCACAGGGACTCCTTCTGGACACAATAGTGATGGAAAAGTTGTTTCAAGGGGACTAACACCTGAACTGTGGCATGCCGGAGGGGATCCATGGCAAAACTCCCATGGAAAAGGCAAGGTGAATTCGCAATGCGATTAATATAACCTGAAATAATTGCATTGCGAATTCAACTTAGAGCTGAGTTCCTAATGGCTGTATTGCTAGAATATAACGAAGATTGAATTCTCAATCTTCGTTATATTCTAGAAATACAACCATTAGGAACTCAGCTCTAGATTGTAATGGCAATGCGAATAATACAGGTTATATTAATCGCATTGCAAATTCAACTTCTATAATACACTATTCATAGATATAACACTGTATTCGTTACTTCTACTATCCCACCATTAGCAAACTCGCCAAAGTTGTAATCTCAATTTCTCAAAGCGATAATACGGTACTTAGAATTATTAATCGCTTTGCAAATTCATTAATGCCTCTATTTGATTGTATATGACGGTTGACTATGACCACCACCAACTTTCTACTGCCTCCGAGGCAAGATATCTGAACCCTCAGGGGCCATTTGGGCGTTTTTGATAGAAAACACATCAAAAACGCATCTGCGTTTTATAATTTTTCTTTTTCTTTTCTTTTTTGTGTATTTTGCCACATTTGGATGCATATTTACATTTGGTATGGGCAGATATGGTAGTCTAGATCATTATTCTGCCAAAATCTATATTCAGCTACATGGCTTAGAAAATATGCTGTCAAACAATGATCCTAGGTTTTGGTATAGACACATGATCTAGACCAGTGTTTCCCTACCATGTGCCTCCAGCTGTTACAAACTACAACTCCCAGCATGCCCGGACAGCCTTTTGCTGTGCGGGCATGCTGGGAGTTGTAGTTTTGCAACAGCTGGAGGCACACTGGTTGGGAAACACTGATCTAGACTACCATATTTTCCTATACCAAATGTAAATATGCAACCAAATGTGTCAAAATACACAAAAAATTTAAATAAAAAAATAAAAATTATAAAAACGCAGATGCGTTTTCTATCAAAAAGCCCAAATGGCCCCTGGGGGTTCAGATATCTTGCCTTGGAGGCAGCAGAACGTTGGTGGTAGTCAACCGTCGTATACAATCAAATAGAGGCATCAATGGATTTGCAAAGCGATTAATAATTGTAAGTATTATCGCTTTGAGATTACAACTTTGGCGAGTTTGCTAATGGTGGGATAATAGGAAGTAACGAATACAGTGCTATATCTATGATAGTGCCTTATAGAAGTTGGATTCGCAATGTGATTAATATAACCTGCATTATTTGCATTGCATTCCAACTTAGAGCTGAGTTTCTAATGAGTTGTATTGCTAGAATATAACGAAGATTGAGAATATAGTGCTATATTCATTATCTTCATTATCTTCTAGCAATACAACCATTAGGAACTCAGCTCTAAGTTGTAATCGCAATGCGAATAATACAGGTTATATTAATTGCATTGCGATTTACAATTACTAACACTGCAGCTTCAGAACGAATCTAAGATGGATGCCGTCCTTGCGTTTAGATAGGAGGTGGGTGGGTCTGGGAGGGAGGGTATGCTGATTGGCTGGAATGTGTCTGCTGACTGTGAGGTACAGGGTCAAAGTTTGCTGAATGATAAAGTATAGGGGCGAACGCGAACATCGCATATGTTCGCCTGCAGCTGCGGATGCGAACAAGCTATGTTCGCCGGGAACTGTTCGCCGGCGAATAGTTCGGGACATCTCTACCCCATAGCTCCAAAACGTGTTGTCTACTTGAAGCCTGAAGTTTTTTATTCCAGAATAAAGAACCTTCTTTATCTACTCATTAGCCATGTCAATTCCACTCATGAGATGCCTATCCTTGATCAGGCATATATTATTAGGGTTGAGCGAACACCGGGAAGTTCGGGTTCGGCCGGGTTCAGCCGAACTTCACCGCAAAGTTGGAGTTCTGGACCTGAACTTGACCCTGAACCCAATTGAAGTCAATGGGGACCCGAACTTTGGGGCACTAAAATGGCTCTAAAAAGTCATAGAAAGGGCTAGAGGGCTGCAAAAGGAAACATAATGGGGGTAAGAGCAGTACAATTGCCCTGCAAACAAATTTGGATGGGAAATGACTTAAAATAACATAAAATATGAAAAAGTAAAAATAATGATCTTGAACTAGGAAGTGGAGTAGGAGGTTGAGGCGGTGAATGTGGCAGTGTAGATGGAAGCAGTGGTGGAGGAGGAGGAGGTAGCCAACAATGTTTTTGTAGTTTTTTTATTTTTATTTTTTTTCCCTTTATTTATTTATTTTTTATTTTTGATAAATTTGGGAAGACCCCAAAACATTGGGAAATATAAAATGGCTGGGTGCGGCAGGTTAACTTGTCTATTCTGCACAAGATATTGATAAGTCCTGTGGGATCCGTGCCGATCCAAGGCGTGAAGGGCAAGCTCAGGCCGTGCCCAATTTGGAGACCCAGAAGTTGAATAGGGCAGACCTATAAGTCAGTACGTGTAGGCGGGTGCACATGTAGTGTTCCACCATGTTGCTAAAATGCTGCCTCCTGCTAAGACATTCAACATCAGCTGGTGGTGCTGGTTGTTGTGGCATGCTGACAAAGCTTTTCCACATTTCGGACATGTTAACCCTCCCTTCTGAGGTTCTGGAGGTGCCCCAGCTGCGTTTTCGCCTTGTGCTTCCATTGAGCCCCCGCTGTCAGGTGGGAATACCATCAGCAGCGTGTCTACCAGCGTGCACTTGTACTCGCGCATTTTCCGACCATGCTTCAGTGACGGAATTAAGGATGACATGTTGTCCTTGTAGCGGGGATCCAGCAGGGTGGCCACCCAGTAATCAGCACTGGTTAGAATGTGGGCAACTCGGCGGTCGTTGCGCAGGCACTGCAGCATGTAGTCGCTCATGTGTGCCAGGCTGCCCAGAGGCAACGACAAGCTGTCCTCAGTGGGAGGTGTATTGTCTGTGTCCTCTGTAATTCCCCAGCTACGCACCAGTGATGCCCATGAGCTGCTTTGGGTGCCACCTTGCTGTGAACATGGTTCCTCCTCATCATCATCATCCTGTTTTTTCCCACTGGCTGTGCTGAAGGTGGTGGTGAAGGTGTAGCTGAGAGGATGAGGAGGCGGTAGAGGAGGGAGCAGAGTAGAAGGAGAAGGCAAAAGGAGACAAAGAGAAACGTCCTGCAATACTTGGTGGCGGAAAGACATGCACCAAACTGCTATCCACCTCGGGCCCATCCGCCACTGTATTTACCCAGTGTGCAGTTAGTGAGATATAACCTCCCTGCTCATGCTTACTGGTCCACGTATCGGTGGTTATGTGGACCTTGCCATAGATGGCATTGCGCAGTGCACACCAAATTTTGTCCGCCACTTGGTTGTGCAGGGCAGGCTCGCCTGAAAAGATAGTGGCGGCTGGGAACCACAAACTCTGAGACAGTCACCGCCATAAGGTTTTTAAAAGTCTCCGTCTCCACCAGACGGAATGACAGCATTTCAAAGGCCAGGAATTTTGAAATGCTGGCATTCAGGGCCAGGGATCGTGGGTGGGTAGGGGGTACTTCCCTTTCCTTTTCTCTCCAGTGTTTGGGAGATGGACAGTTGAATGCTTCCAAGGGACATTGTGGAGATGCTTGGTGATGGAGGGGGTGTCGTTGCTGCTACATCCTCTGTTTGTGGGCTGGCAGGTGCCACTGTCACTCCAGAGGGGGAGGAAGAGGCTAAGACTGCAGTAGAAGAGGGTCTTTGAGATCTTTCGTAGTTTTTGAGGTGTTTACTCCACTGCAGCTCATGCTTTGCATTTACTGTAGATGCCTAGTCATGCAAGTGGTGCTCAGGTTTAGAAAATGTATGTCTCGCTTCAGGCTCTGATTGCACAGCGTCCAAACCACTCGTGTCTTGTCATCAGTACATTGTCTGAAGAACTGCCACGCTAGGGAACTCCTTGGAGCTGGCTTTGGTGTGCTCAGGCTCTGGGTGCGGTGGACAGTAGCAGGCGTACTGTCTAGGGACGGCCACTCTGCTTTTGCACACTGCTCCCTCTTTTGCTGTGTGGCTGGCGCTGTGTGACCACCGCCTCTGAACTGCACATGTCACTCGCATGACCATGATTCCATGTGGGCCAGGTCTAGGACCTCATCATCCTCCACATCATCTTCCACCCACTCTTCACCCCTGCCCTCCTTGCCGTTCTGCACATTGCAGAAAGCCGCAGCAGTTGGCAGTGGGCACCTGTGTTTTGTCATCATCATAGACGTGCTGCGGTGGCCCTCCCATGTCCACATGCTAAAACATAAGTGGTTGGGCATCAGTGCACTCAATCTCTTCCACTTCTGGGGCAGTGCTTTGTGGACGGCCCACGGAAACCCTGCCAGCAGAGTCGTTAAAAATCAGAAGAGACTGCTGCATGACTTGGGGCTCAGACTGCTTGGCTGAATTGCAAAGGGTTGAGATGAAAGACAGATGCCTGTAGGCTGCAGGTGCAAACTCTGCGCTTATAGCAGTGGATGGAGTGGGAGACAATGTAAAGGAACTAAAGGGACTGTCAGCCACCCAATCTGCTACCGCCTCTACTTTTTCTGGCCTCACCATTCATACACTGGTATTCGGGCCTCCAAAATAACGTTGAATGTTCTGTTGCCTACGTGCACCTGAGGTGCTTCATTTGGGCGTGTAGTTGGCACAGATCAACCACGTCCTCTCCCTGCAACAGGAGCTCCACCAACACCAGCTGCACCACGACCAGGGCCACGTCCTTTATTTGATGCTCTCCTCATTCTTTGAGGTAACCCACTGAACTAACAGACGAATTAACTATATTAATATCCCTGTCACGTATACAGTGTAGGTGCACCTCACACAAAAATTGGTTAGATATCACCCACCAATCTAACAGACAGATTAACTATGTTATTTTCCCTGTCACCTATGCAGTGCAGGTGTACTTCACTCAATAAATGGGTATATGTCTCCCATCTAACTAAAAGACATATTAACTATCTTAATTTCCATGTCAAGTATGCAGCGCAGATGTACTTCACACAATAAATGGGTATATGTTTCCCACCAAACTAACAGACAGATTAACTATCTTAATTTCCCTGTCATGTATACAGTGCAGTTGTACTTCACACAATAAATGGGTATATGTCGCCCACCTAACTAACAGACAGATTAACTATATTTATTTCCCTGTCATGTATGCGGTGCAGGTGTACTTCACACAAAAAATGTGTATATGTCACCCACCGAACTTACAGATGGATTAACTGTTTTATTTGTGTGTCAAGGGTACAAAGATGTTGCATTGCACCCACAGAATTAACAGCCAAATTTATTATTATCTTTCTGTGTCAAGGGTGCAAAATGGTGTATTGCACCCACAAAAAATCGCTATAGGTAACCCACAAAATTAACAGCCAGATGGGATTCCTAACACTCTCCCTCACTTCAGCTTCCTGTCCCTGCACTACTCAGAGATGATGGGCGGTGCTACACATGATCCAGCTTATACAGAGGCTGGGTCACATGATGCAATTGTCAATCACAACCATGCCATTAGTAGGCATGGCTGTGATGGTTTCTAAGTGCTCACAGCTTAAAAGATTGTTGATTGGCTGCCCTGCATCCTTTTAACAAACTTTATTAAATTCCTGAACACTAAACTCGAACCCGAACTGGCAAGGTTCGGGTCCGAGTACCAAAAATCATAAAGTTCGGTACTTTACACTTCGGGTTCGCTCAACACAATTTTTGATCTAATCATCCAGTACCGTATTTCAAGTAATTCTGTATGATAGACATTCCAATTTTATGTGACATAATTAAGAACATGCAAGCTAGTCATAGGTTAAATTAATTTCCTTTAGTTTTTCGGGGACTTAACCTATAACATCAATGAAGTATTATATAGAATTATAACATTGTACACAAAAATATATTTATCCCCTGAGAGCTTTAGACTTTTAAACTTGTCACCTCTGGGCAGTAGGATGGGAAAGCTGCTTTCAATATTCCTGGATTATGTAGAGTAGTTTATCTCTAACTACGCTTTGCTTTCAATGACATTTTCAATGGAGATCTTAGCTTTTATACTTAACCTAGTTTTATATTTCTATGGGCTCTGACTGGAAACTTCAGCAAATGTGACAGACTTTTATAGTTATTAGAGATGAGCGAATTTCTCAAAAATTTGATTCAGTCGGTTCGCTGAATTTTCCCAAAAAGATTTGATTCAATCCAAATTTATTAGTGGCAAATCAAGTTAAAAACTGCTATTTCCTGGCTGCAGAGAGCCTGTATTAGGGTGTAGAACACTGTTCCTTGCAGTAACATGCATAGGGAGTCTGCAGTGGTGTGAAACAATACTGTGAGTTAGTATGACACGCAGATGACGGGGCCAAAACTGACCAAATAACTCAAGTGTGAACTCATTCTTACAGGTCGATTTTAGTGTCAAGAAGAAGCGCACTCCTTTTACACTGTCGTCAGCTGATTCCACATAGATGTCTACAGAACCTGTTCTATTAAATTCTTATACAAGTAGAGCCCCCTGACAGAGTGGAGAGGGTAAAAAGGTGGGGAGTTCAGTCAGCACAACCCTATATGCAGGTGCACATTGCTATGGCAAAATACACATACAAACGCAAAAACAAAAATGCAATGGCACTCTGCAACCAGCACTCTGCCCTGCCTCCATGCTGGATGTTGAATGAGGCATTAGTGTACATTTTGGCCAAAGCGCAATAAGCCACTCACCACGTCAAAGTTGCCTCTATGAGTGGTCCCTAACACTAGTTCCTACCTGTTAAGGGCCATGACAGCCACACAAAATCCAGGGTGCGCAGGTGCAGCATGCATGCCAGGTACACTCTGCTTGTAACCCCGTCTGGTGCCATAACAGCTTCAATCAGATCCAGGGATGCAAGTTCCAACATGCATGCTGAGCCCACTATATACTTCTCCTGGAGCCAAATGGCTACTGGTAGGCGCTATAAAAGCAGACTCAGTTTTATACTGACTTTAAAACCAGCCTCCAGAGTGGAGAGGGTGTCAGCAGTAAGTTTGTGTTGACATCACTCATTATTTGCTTGGCCTTCCTCTGATCCGTCAGAACAATAACCCCCAAAAAACTAATCCTGTCTGTTGAGCATCCGCCTTCTCTCAGTCAGCACTTAGTCAGTAATCCATCAGTATTGCCAATGCCAAAAAAACAGGAGTGGATCCCAAACAAAGATGACATGTGAATGGAATATTTGCATGTCTTATGTGTTTTGTACCAACTCCTGCTTTTGGCTACCAAATCATAAGCCAATTCTGATGGGACCATGTCATACAGGCTTTACAGCTGCTACATAGACAGTATTTGTT
Source organism: Bufotes viridis (assembly GCA_033119425.1). NCBI lineage: Eukaryota > Metazoa > Chordata > Amphibia > Anura > Bufonidae > Bufotes > Bufotes viridis. Next base: position 66,246,696 of record CM065596.1, read on the forward strand.
GTGCATCTCATTTTTCCTTCCTTCTGACAGATCAGAAGAAGGGTCAAATAAATGATGATGTTAACCAGGTCAAAAAAGGCAAAATAGTCGCCCAGTTATGAAGTAGGGAGGGTGGGAACAGCATGAGAAGACCACAGAGTGGCCGAATGACATAGCGGTGAGGTGGCAGCAGCATGAGGAAACCACAGAGTTGCCCAGCGACATAATGTTAAATAAAACATACTTTTTTCCCCTACTAATACACCCCAAAAAGGCTGTAGTACAATGTAACTGCATCGCAGAACGGCAAATAATATGTACTTTTATACTATTAAAACAACCCTAAAAAGTGTGTAGTACAATGTAATTGCAACCTCAGAATGGCAAAAAGATGTACTTTTTAAACACTTATACACCTCAAAAAACGCTATAGTACAAAGTAACTGCACCGCAGAACAGCAAATAAGATGTACTTTTTATACTATTACAACACCGCAAAAAGAATGGCAAATAAGACCTTCCTTTTTTTTTTTACACTTATACACCCCCAAAAAATCTGTAGAACAATGTAACTGCACCGCAGAACGTATATATATTTCCTACAAATACACCCTGCAACACAGCACTTGCACCCCAATAATAAACAAGGTCTATTGCAAACCTAAAAGCAGCAGTATAATTGCAATTTAGATCCCCAATAAGTGCAGCAAGGTGTAATAGAATTGCTCCTATTACCCAAGCTTTGCACTCTCCTATTGCACCCTGTTCTCCTTTTATAGTGTAGATAATGACATCCTATCCTTTCCCTACACCTTGAATAATCGTTCCCTGCACTTTTAAATCGTTTTTCTGCATAATAAAGTATTTCCTAACACTGTCCCTAATGCCTGCTAACGTCTCTGCCTGCACCAAGTACATTGGAAAATGGCTGACTCCAAGATGGCTGAGGCTGTTTATAGGGCTGTGACATCACAGGGCTGGCTGCTGATTGGCTGCATGCATGGCATTGGGGTGATCCTCATTCCCAGAGTTCTTTGCTCCATGTCTTAACATGTGCATCAGCCGCTTTAGGTGAAAATGCGATTTGTTACCACTAGAGATGAGCAAATCGAAGCTGATGAAGTGGAATTCATTTAGAATTTCAGTAAAATTTGATTTGCAACGAATGCGAATTTCCTCACGCTTCGTGGTAACGAATCGCAATTTTCCTAAAATGGCGGCTACACATGTGAGGACTAAGGATATGGGGCAAGGAACTTTGGGATGGCGGGATCACCCAGATTGGCTGCATGCAGGCATGTCAATCAGCAGCCAGCAAGCCCTGTGATGTCACAGCCCTATACATACGTGGCCATCTTATAGTCAGACATTTTCCAGTGTTCAGAGTGCAGGGACAGACATGTGAAGTTGATAGGGACAGCAAGTGTAAAAACGACTGTGGAAAAAAAGACAGAAAAAACAATTTATAAGTGCAGGGAAAGGATAGGGAGGAATCATTTCACAGTATCTTAGTGCAGGAAGAGACAGCAGAAGGCGCTAGGGACATTAATAGGAAGGTGATTTACAAGTGCAGGTAAAGATTATTTGGGTTTCCAAATAGTCATTAGACAGCTTCAGGGGCGTTGCAAGGCATGTAGATTCGGGGCTTGGGCCCCGGACTGCAATCACATTGCCTCAAATCTCTGGCCGATAGCTGCATTTTTCACTGCACTGGCAGCTTCTATTTATGGTTATATTGAGCCACCAGGGCCCAGAATGACATCAGCCAGGTGCAAATTAAACCTATAAGGAGCAGCTCCATTGTGCGCCCGGCTGAAGAGCAATGAGACCGACCAGCAGCCCCGCACTGGTGTCTCAGTATCAGAGCAGTGGCAGGGCTTGTGTTTAGCCCCGCCCCTCACTCAGGCCTGACATCAGAGAACCAGACCCAACTTTGCAGGAGATTCAGACAGGAAAAGCAGATTCCAGAACTACTGCTGTCTGTCCTGCTCCAGCTGTCCAGGTCACCACTGCTGGAAAGGTCTTATGAAAATAGCCTTTGCCAGCCCAGCAGCAGCCACTACCAACCTGGAGCAGCAGAAAGATGTGTTACCACTACAAGACAGCTTCATGTAAGTTAACCACGATCCATGTATAGGACAGTGTGCTTATGGGACCTGTATTTTTGTTAAATAGTATGGATTTAAAATTAAACTATGCATATACTGCTAGGGGAGCCTATGTATATATTGCTAAGGAAGGATGTGTATATACTGCTAGGGGAGCCTATGTATATACTGCTAGGAGAGGCTGTGTATATACTGCTAGGGGAGCCTATGTATATCCTGCTAGGGTAGCCTATGTATATCCTGCTAGGAGAGGCTGTGTATATAATGCTAGGGAGCACACATACAGTATATATTACAACATACAGTATATATTACAGTATATTATAATTGTTTTCCGGGGATAGGCATGTGCCTTGATACTTTTGCCCCTGGTCTTTTAAGATGCTAGAAACGCCCTGGACAGCTCTGTCATTCCATCTTTTTGTTATTGGGCTACAAGTGTTATGCTGAACAGCCTTTAGAGGCTTATATCTTAGTATCTTATTCAGTACTACAACAAAAGACATAGACATACGCATTTCACTTCTGCAGTTATTCTGTTGAAAGCGTATAAGGGCGTATTTCAGTAAAAAAGAAAAATATATACACACTGCACTGTTGCAGTTATTTTGAGTGAAAGCATGTAGTGCATAAATCATCTTTTCAGTGATTTATGTATTTTTATATTTTCATCCACACATTATCATATCTTGTGTAGGATGCTTTTGTGGTGCATGTGGTCTGCACCAACATCCTCCATTGTATTCATTTTTGCTGGAGATTGCCTTTAGCAGCAGACAACATGCGTATGAACTGCTCCCCAATTAGAAATACGCTACAGTGTATGGGGTTTTTAAGCAGTTCCTCCCATTTAGACCACTTTATTTCAGTGATTTTTTTCTATATATATGTATTAAATGTGCCATTGCGTTTTGCTGGTAACATTCTGTTGCACCTGGTAGCCTGTGTCACATGGTCTGTTATAGGTGTGCCCTGCATCCTCATTCTACCTCACTTTGCATTAGTGATCATACTATAGAGGTATGTGGGAACTTGGCTGTGAGTTGGATCTCAGCATCTATCAGACCTTGTTCACACACCATAGGTAGTCTAGTGGTAGGACACATTGCCACACTGAGACACCTTGACGGTGGTGCAAAAGGGCTCCGAGATGTTCCTGACGGAAATATGTTGGAGAAAGTCTGAGCTTTTAACATGAGCTTGGGGAATTAGCCAGCATTGTTAGTTGCTTATCATTGTGGTGCACCATTTTCAGTGATTTATGTATTTTTATATTTCCATCCACACATTATTCTATCTGGTGTAGGATGTTTTGTGGTGCATGTGGTCCGCGCCGACATCCTCCATTGTATACATTTTTGCTGGGGATTGCTGTTAGCATCCGGAGGAACTGCTCCCCGGTTTAGAAACATGCTAAAGTGTTTGGTGTTTTTAAACAGTTCCTCCCATTTAGGCCACTTTATTTCAGTGATTTTCTTTTTAAAGCATACAGTGGCCTATTTCAGTCAAACAATAAATATATATTCTCAGGTCTCTTCTGCAGATATTTCTGGTGAAAGTGTATAGTGCGTATTTCAGTAAAAAGAAAAATATATATGCACTGCACTGTTGCAGTTATTTCTGGTGATAGCGTATAGTGGCCCATTTCAGTCCAGCAACAAATATATATTTTCAGGTCACTTCTGCAGTTATTTCTGATGAAAGCGTATAGGGGTGTATTTTATTGCAGTTATTTCTGGTGTAAGCGTATAGGGATGTATTTTATAACGACAAGAAAAATATATTCTCAGTGCATTTCCGCAATTATTTGTGGTGAAAGCGTTTAGTGGCCTATTTCAGTCCAAAAAGAAAACTATAATTGTCGCTTTTAGGGGTGTTTTAATTTCCGTTTAATTTGTTTAGTTCAGCTACAAGTATGTCAGGCAGAGAAGTGCCAAGCCATGCACAGAGGAGTGGCAGAGGCCTAAATGTTTCTGGTGCAAGTAGAGGTCGCAGCAGAATAAATGGTCGTGGCAGCAGTAGTCTCAGTGAGAGGCCTGAGCTCCCGGTGTCATTTAGCAGTCGTGTCTTGACCAGCAACTCAGAAGTTCTTGACTGGTTAACTCGGTCATCCAGGTCATCCCAAGTGACATCAGACACCCCCAGCCAACAGTCAGTTGGTTCGTCAGACACAACCCTTAGTTAGCATGTCCCAGGAGCAGGCATGTGCCCACACCTGTCCTCAACCTGCCTCTGGCCTTTTCTGCTCCCTCACCGTGAGAAGTACTAGATGCAGTGGGATCAATTTCACTTTTCAGTGAGGAAGAGCTACTAGAGGACAGTCAGCAGCTACTGCCCAGCCAATATGTAGAGAAGACACCCGACGCCTCCTCCGCTTGGCGGGCAAGTAGTGATGAGGAGAGTGGCACGGGAGCTTGTGTTGCAAGTGGTCAGGTCTTGACCCAAAGGCCGTTGAGGAGGACATCAGTGATGTGCAGACATTACTTGATGATGATGAAGCCGATCGCACTTGGGAGCTGGGTGAAAAAGGGGCTTCATCGTCATCACCAGGAGAAGAGGGTGGCGGCTTGCCTGTCAGGCAGCGGCTGAGCCAGCAAGTCGCTAGTATAGCCAGGAGTCAGCAGGGTGTCAGGAGCCAAGCGGGCACAGGGTAGACCACCTGCTTTGCAGCAGTCTACCTGCCCGGAAAGGAGTGGTGCACGGGTTCACGGAAGCAGCGGCGGTAGCAGTAAGCCAGTGACTAGTGTTGGAGGGGGAGGGGCTTGGCGGTGTGGCAGTTTTATGTGAAGCCGCCGGAGGAGGTCAACATGGCCATATGTAGAACATGTGGGCAAAAGATGAAGCGTGGCCAGGGTGCCAATGTTGGCACCCGGCCCTTCATCAACATATGCAGCATCACCATAACGTGGCCTTGGAAAACCGTGGCTCTCATGGGGTGGTCCAGCCTGCCGCAGCTACCGTTACATCACCCAGTGTTACACACAAAGTTTCAGCCAGTCAAGGCTTCACCACCTTAACCAAAGGGAGCTGTCTGTCAATCCCATCTTCTGCTGGTCCAGATGCTCCTTCTCCTACTCCTCGTCAGTCATTCCATCGGCAATCGATTGCCAAGAGACAACAGTATGCATGCACGCATCCAACGGTGCAGAAGCTGAACGTGCTCCTGTCCAAGTTGCTGGTGCTTCAGTCCCTCCCTTTCCAAGAGGTGGACTCTGCTTCTTTCAGAGAACTGATAGCTTGTGCCAAGCCGAGGTGGAGAGACCCAAGCCGTCATTTCTTTGTGAAAGAACCAGTACCAGCATTGCACACACAGGTAGAACAGAAGGTGGGCCAGTGCTTGAGCCTGTCGGTGTCTGCCAAAGTGCATGGCAGCGCCGACATGTGGAGCTGTAACTAAGGTCAGGGACAATACATGTCCTTTAGGGCCCACTGGGTAAATGTAGTTCCTGCACAGCCACACCCGCAACTTGGACAGGTCACTTCTGTCTCCACATTGTCATGCCATTGGTCCTGTGACAATGTCCGCCTATGCCACCTCATCCTCCACCATGTCCTCAGCCTCAAGTGCAGAGACAAGTCACAGTGCCCCTCCAGAATACCACATGTGCAGAGCTTGGCGGTTCTGCACCTGGTTTGCCTTGGCGAACCAAGTCACACAGGGGAGGAACTGCTCCGTGTGCCGCATCAAGAAATCGAATCCTGGCTTTCTCCGCGACAACTGAAAATCGGAAAAATGCTAACCGACAATGGGAAGAACATGGCGTTGGTGCTGCATAAAGGAAGGCTGATCCATGCGCCTTGCATGGCACATATTTTCATTGTGGTTGTCAAGCGGTTCCTGAAGTCTTCCACCCATATGCAAGACATCCTAAAAATGGGCAGGAAACTTTGCATGCACTTCAGCCATTTGTACACCGTAAAGCACACCCTCCTTGAGCTGCAGCGGCAGAATGGCATCCCCCAACATAGGCTAATATGCGACGTTTCCACCTGTTGGAATTCTACCCTTCATATGTTGGACCAACTATATGAACATAGAAAGGCCATCAACGATTTCTTGATGATTCAAGCGGATAGGAGTACTCCCCTGTGTAACTTCGATGTCAGCCAGTGGCAGCTCATGCATGACACCTGCCGTTTTCTCAAGCCCTTTGAGGTTGCCACGTTATTTGTCAGTCGCCAGGACTACGGGATGAACAATTTCATTCCAATACTTCATGTCCTCGAACAGATGGTGGTGACAATGGCTGGTCAGGGGACAGAAGACATGGCGCCTCGATCTCACGGCCACATGAACCCTGTGGGGGCTGAATTGGAAAAGCGGGAGAAGGGGGAGGAAGACATTGGAGCACAGACAATGTGTAGCCAAATTGTGGTTTTTCTACTCAGCTGACAGGACAGGAGGAGCAGAAGCAGCCAGAGGAGCTACAGGGCAATGAGAAAGATGAAACAGAGGACCTGGATACACCGTGGCAGTATGCAGTGGAGAAGGAGGCAGGAGTCCCTCCGAGTCACTTGCACAAATGGCCTGATGCATGCTCACTTGCTTTATTTGGCAGGGGGATGACTTCTGGCTCTCCACCTTGTTGGACCCTCGCTACTGGTCCTGAATGGGGGCCTTTTTCACACCCGCTGAGAGGGAGGACAAACTGAACTACTATTGTGACATCCTATGTAGTGAATTGGCTGCTGCCTATCTGCACTATCATCTATTCTCTCGCAGTTACCGGGCCACTTTGTGGTCTCCTAATGCAGCTGCTGCTGCCATATTTAAACTATGTCACCTTACCACTCTGTCATATCCTGCTTCTGCTGCCATCTCCACACTATGTCACCTTGCCACTCTGTGGTCTCCTCATGCTTCTACCATCTCCACACTACTATGTCACCTTGCCACTCTGTAGTATCCTCCGAATGCTGCTGCTACTGCCATCTACACACTATGACACCTTGCCACTCTGTGGTATCCTGCTGCTGCTGCCATCTCCACACTATGTAACCTTGCCACTCTGTGGTCTCCTCATGCTGCTGCCACCTCCAGACTCTGTCATTGTGCCGCTCTGTGGTCTCCTCATGCTGCTGCCACCTCCAGACTCTGTCATTGTGCCGCTCTGTGGTCTCCTCATGCTGCTGCGACCTACAAGACTTGGTCATTGTGCAATTCAGTGCCCTCCTCATACTGCTGCCACCTCTAGACTCTGTGATTGTGCCACTCTGCGGCCTTCTCATGCTGCTGCCACCTCCAGACTTTGTCATTGTGCCGCTCTGTGGTCTCCTTAGTCTGATGCCACCTCCAGACTCGGTCATTGTGCCACTCTGTGGTCTCCTCATGCTGCTGCCACCTCCAGACTCTGCCATTGTGCTGCTCCGTGGTCTCCTCATGCTGCTGCCACCTCCAGATTCTGTCATTGTGCCGCTCTGTGGTCTTCTTATGCTGCTGCCACCTCCACACTGTGTCATTGTGCCACTTGGCGGCCTTCTCCTAATGCTGCTGCTTCTGCCGCCACCTACAAACTCTGTCATTGTTCCACTTGGTGTCCTCCTCATAATGCTTCCACCTCCAGAGCCTGTCATTGGGCCACTCTGTGGTCTCCTCATGCTGCTTCCACCTCACCACTTTGTCATATGTCCACTCTGTGAACTTCTCATGCTGTTCCCACCCTCCCCACTTAATGTCTAGGCCACTATTTTGGCTTCTGCCCTGGCTGACATCATCATTTATTTGACCTTTCTTCTGATCTGTCAGAAGGAAGGAAAAATGAGACGCACAACGGATCCTGTCTGTGTAGCAGCTTTAAGGATACTTTCACACTTGCGGCAGGACAGATCCTCCTATTCAGCCTACCGCAAGTGCCCGTGCACTGCCGTGCTGCCGCTCGGTCCCTATTGACTATAATATGGTGGGGGGCGGAGCTACGGCGCAGCACGGCAGCGCACGGCAAAGATCGCCGGACTGAAAAGTCGGACATGCAGGACTTTTAGTCCGGCGATCTCCAGCCACGCACTGCCGTGCTGAGCTGTACCTCCGCCCCCCGCCCCATTATAATCAATGAGGACAGAGCCGCAGCACGGCAGTGCACGGGCACTTGCGGCAGGACAGATCCGGCAGGCTGTACAGCCTGCCGGATCCATCCTGCCGCAAGTGTGACAGTACCCTATGGCCTGTATGGTCACATCAGAATTGGCTTATGATTTGGTAACCAAAAGCAGTAGTGGGTAGAAAACACAAAAGACATGCAAATATTCCATTCACTTGTCATCTCTATTTTAGATCCTCTCCTGTTTTTTTTTTTCCTTTAGCAATACTGATGAGTTATTTGAGCAAATGCTGACCGAGTGAAGGCGTATGCTCCACAGACAGCATCCATTTTTTTCGGGGTAATTGGTCTCACAGATCAGAGACTTTGGAAAATTAATCAGTGATGTCAAAATTACTGCTGACACCCTCTCCACTCTGTCTGGGGGCTCTACTTGTACTGGATAAGCGTTTAATAGAACGGGTCCTGTATACATCTATGTGGAATCAGCTGATGAGGGTGTAAAAGGAGTGTGCTTCCTGACGCTAAAATCCACCTGTAAGGCCTCATGCACATGTACGTATGTGTTTTGCGGTCTGAAAATTGCGGATCCGCAAAAATAAAACGGATGACTTCCGTATGACATCTGTTTTTTTGTTTTTTTTTGCGGATCCATTATTTTTGCGGATCCATTGTAATAATGCCTATCCTTGTCCGCAAACTAGAAAAAAATAGGACATGTTCTATTTATTTTGCGGGGCTACGGAACTGACATACTGATGCGGACAGCACATGGTGTGCTGTCCGCATTTTTTGCGGACCCATTGAAATGAATGGGTCCGTATCCTATCAGCAAAAAAAACGGAAAAGGAAACAAAATACAGCCGTGTGCATGAGCCCTAAGGCTGAGCTCACACTTGAGTTATTTGGTCAGTTTTGGCCCTGTGACAGCCCAAATAAGTGAAGTATGCAGTGATTCTAAGAGCGACACCTGTCATGTGCTTGTCATACTGACTCACAGTATTGGTTCACTACCATAGCAGACTCCCTATTCGTGTTACTGCAAGGCAAAGTGTTCTACACCCATATAAAAGCTCTCTGCAGCCCCAAAATAACGGGTTTTTTTTAAGGTTATTCGCCGCAAATAAATTCAGATCAAAGCATATTTTTTTGAAAAATTCGGCGAACTGGCGGAATCAAATTTTTGAAAAATTCGCTCATCTCTAGTGATAACCAATCATCTATGTTGGTGGCGGAGCCAGACAGAACTGGGTCCTCGGTCATGCTGGTGTGAATGGCTGTATGCTTGTTTGCTTACATAATGACAGATGTATCCTTCCTTATCATCAAGCAGTCTGAGGATTACTGGATAGCTATGCTTTTGGACCCTGGCTATCAAAGCAAAATTTAGGAATGTTTTCTTGTTGCCGAAAGGGAGGCAAAATTACTTTAAAACCAGGAAACACTATATATACAGCTCGCTGCAGCTTCGGCAAGCAGACGCCTGCCACCTCCATATCTGACAAGGATGCACATCTTCTCCACGCCTCAACACTAAGTCCAGGGTCAACTCGGAGAGTGTTTTCAGTTCAGAAAGTGGCATCATCACTCACAAACAAAGTTGTCCTCCACAAGTGTACATATTACTTTTGTCAGAATAAATGTGGTATGCATCTGTGAGGATTTTCATACACCTCTGGTTGAAGCAGATGATTAGATGCTGCCATTATGCCACTGCCGCTGTATGCTTACCTTCTATCATGTTCCATCTTCTATGGCTGCTGCTGAAACCATCATGGGACTGCCGCTAATCCCCTACTGCTACTACCATTACACAGCCAACACTACTACTACACCAACACACGCATCTGCTTGCTGCCATATCTGTTCCATGCTGTGCTGCTACTGCTGGTGCTACTATTTCTGCCAGTTTTACCCCTACATCTCTTACCCTTTCCACACTGTACTGCCGTTGTTCTCAAATAAAAGGAAGAACAAGCCAATGTTTATTTTCACATTAAGTCTTGTGTGCCTACTGTATAAACAGGGGTAGGCATCTGCCTCCATTAAGGCATCATTTTTGGATGCTTGTTCAGAGCAGCAACAGTTTCTACTGACACTACTGTGTGTGTATGAAATAAAAAAAAGGATAGTAATAATCTCAAATCCACTAGCACATACTGTAGCCTTTTAATAAATTAGGCACATCTTCTTTCAGCGCACAGATAATCAAAACTAGAATATAAGAAATAAACCTAAAACTTTTGTCTAGAAATGCTTATCCATTTTTTCTCCTACTGGGGTGATTTTGCTACTGTTTAAAAAGGTTTTAGTGATAAATCTGAAGTAAAACTAAACATAGCGAAGCACACCTAATTTCCAAAAGTGGCATGGGTTGCATAAAATACAAATATTTTTTACTTTAAAATTTTTGTTAAACAAGAAAGCTAGAACACAAGTTTGATACATTGCCACTAAGTTAATCAGATATTGCATTGTGCAACATTTGACAAATTTGGCTCAGATTTTTTAATATAGACTCATGTCAAAACTAAATTTAAAAATTCCCTGCATGATAAGTCCGTGTTATTAATAGGTCTGCCTAATATTGGTGTGCTACAATGGGGAGAGGGGAATTTGTCAAGAATGGTATTTCATATGCCAATTTTGATCCAGTTTGCGCTCGAATAAGATGTGCCTAATTTATTAACTTTTTGGGTTCATGTGTGCAAAATTACATATTTCCCTTCTTACACCACCCACTGAACTTTGTGAAAGGTCCTAAAAATGGTGCAAACTGTTTATTTGCCCTGTTTAAGAACGTGATCCTTATAGAGCCTGTTTTTATACAATATAAGTCAATGAACGGGCATTCTGAAAATAGCACCTTTCAGTAGAGTGTCAATGCATGGTATGAACAGAGCCTGATTTATTCTTCTGGCATATCCCAAACCTAGACTCTCATCTCTAACTGCTAAAGAGACAAATCTATTTTCAAATTTCCAATGGGAGTTAGCTTTACCCCACTTCAGCTTATGTTTAGCATTACACATGATGGTGTCTGGCTGATGCGTGGTTGCTCAGCTATAAAAAACATAATTTATGAAGCTCACAATAAAATTTTGCACTGATGTTTCTTCCAGAGCCAGTTTGGAACCTTGTAATGGATAATGCAATGAGTATAGAATATTTGTGATATGTGCTTTAGAACTTGCCAATGCTAATTTATGAGTTTGTTGGCTCATAGTTCATGGCTGAGAGTTTGTTGCTCCTGAAATTGTCCATTTCACAATAACTGCTCTAGAGAGAAAATTAATTTGTTGGACAGATGGCACCCAATGACAGTGAAAGGTCCCTGAGCTCCTTAACATGACCTTTTCTGCCATAATTGTCTATTGCGATTGTATGGCTATACGCCTGATATATATTATATAATATAATGTCAAAGTAAGTTTTCCATGTCTGTTAAAGATAATTTTTATACCTTTCACATTCTGATGTCTGAACCTGATGTGTATACAAAATAAATGATGCCACATAAGAGCTATCAATTAATCTATACAAATACAATTCCTAAAATACATGTCCCAGATCACAGGGCATCCTGAGAATCAGGGGTTGCCAAGTCACCTCTCTGTGACATGTTGTGCACATGGTAGTGCACATGTTGATTCACTGCTTTATTCACTTTTATGAGGTGATATAGCGAGAGCTCTGTCATTCCAATAGAAGTAAATAGGGAGATGAATTTGCATGAGCACTAGGGTTGAGCAAACTTGTATTTTAAGTTCAAGCGTCCAAAGTTTGTGTTCGGGTTATCGAAGAATCCCATTATGGATTCCGCTACCACGGACCATAATGGAATTTGGAATACATAAGGGATTCTTCAGTGAACCCGAACGCTAAACTTAAAAAACAAGTTTGCGCAACCGTCTTTCACTGCTCTACTTCCTTCTTCTCCTCCACACAGAGCACAGGAGCTCCGCCCTCATGTCACATGATCATAATACCAGGCCCTTTACCACCTCTTATCATATCCAGTACTGAGTCACGCCCCTGAACTGATCACATGACAGTGATGTCACCCCAGGTCCTTAGTGTTGTCCAAGGTTCGGGTTTATCGAAGAATCCCTTATGGATTAAAAATTCCATTATGGTCTATGGTAGCGGAATTCATAACGGGATTCTTCGGTAACCCCAACCCCAACTTTGGACGCCAAACTTAAAATACAAGTTTGCTCAACCCCAATGAGCACTAACACTCCATTCAGAAAGAGGACTCCCAGACCACCACAGTCTAACATTTTTAATCTATCCCATGGAAAAGTGACAGATCATTTTCAGAGGATAACACCTTTAAGTTCCTTTTCCTGTGTCAGCTTCTTATTCACTTTGTAGTGCTTCAGTGATTGTAATGAGGTCCATGGTGAAAGAGGGTCCCAGCCCTAAACTCCTTCTACTTTTTAACATAAAGTAGAATCATAGTATTTTCCAATTGCCACTAGAAAATCTTAATCATACAAAAGTTGTTTTGCAGCATTCACTGAGGTTATTCTCCTGTGTCAACTCAACAGCTGTGCTACCTCTCTTTCTAAAAAAGAAGCAACTACAGTGTATATTATATAGCTCCTGCCAAACATCATTCTCACCTCAGATGCTCCAGACCTATTTTATAATGCACAGTCTAGTTTCCCATATATTATGCACCTTTAAGCCCTTCGGGACATCCACCATACATTTATAACAGATTTAGAGACTTTCAAGAAGCTGTACGCTAAGCTCCTGACATGGGCGTCTCTCATTTTGCTCAGATCCACTGTACCAGCTGCTTTCACAGGTTCTGGCTCTTACTCTTTGACCTCATTGCGGTCTGTTTCCATTTATCTGTGGCCATACCTTATTTAATATTTTCTATATGTTGCTTATATGTTCACATTGTGCATCATGTCCTGATTTTGTGGACGTTCAGTGGATCTTGTATGTTTCGGTCTTATTAGTCACCGACACGTTGTTCATATTGTATACAATTTTTTAATGTGTCTGTTTGTCTGTGTTGTCTAATAAACTTTATATATTTTTACTTATGGTTATTGCTGGATGTGCATTTTTAGGGTGGTTCTTTTGACTCTTCAGTGAGTCTATTTGTGTCCTTATTATATTCCAAACCACTCTTTTGCACTCCTTATATTATTTGTTATTTGGTGTGCCCCCTCCATCCATAGTATTTATAAGCTCCTGACATCCGCCAACAGTGTATATGATCAGAGACGGTTTGAATATGACATTCAACCCCATAGATGCTGTGGGTAATTGTGACCATGTCATCTGATCGTTCATTTGGAGAAAGGGGCCCCTCTGACAAATCAAGCATCTCTTTGCGACAAGATTGCAGGAGCCATGTTGTTGCTATGACAGCTGGAAATCTCATGAAGACATGCATGTGGCAGAGCTAACTAATAACATAACAATTTTGCCATAGACTACAATAATAAACTATTGCAGTTTATGGTGTAAGAGATTTTATGATTGCATGTTAAAATTCCTTAGGGGAGCTAAAAATAAAGTTTAAAAAGTTTTTAAAATATAAATCCCACCAATGAATCAAAATTTCACATCATCTCATTTCCCTATTTACAAATAAAAATAAATGTTAAAAAAATTCAGAAAATAAATAAATAATACTGACCTCATCTGTTTGAAGATGCCGCGTGAAATCTTGCATAGTGCGTGATGAAGTCATCTTGCTGCCTGGCGAGATTTTGTGCAGGATCTTCAATCAAGATGGCCACTACGGCCCTTTTAACGCTCAAACAGATGAGGTGAGTATTTTTTTCTTTACGTCATTTCAAGGAAAATTGATCCGTTACCATTAAGCACGAAGAAATGGGCTCTGCAGCAAATAAAATTTTCCCTGAAATTCGGCTCAAAGTCCACTTCAGATATTTCAATTCGCTCAACCCTAGTTGCCACAGTTAAAATTGCACAAGCCATTGAACCATAAGTTTAAGATATCCTGAAAATTGAAAGCTATGATATTAAATTAAATTAAATAATCTAAATCCTTGAATCGTCATTTTTGGTCACTTCACCTCCTATAATAAATAAATAATAAAATGCTGATTAAAATGGTGCGTGTGTGTAAATATATATATATATATATATATATATATATATATATATAATCTTGAAATAATATCAATAAAAACTACAGCTTCTGCCTCAAAAAGGCCCTCATGCAACTCCGTAGATGTTAATATACATATTATATCTTCTGAATACAAATAAAACATAACAAAAACTTTATACGTAAATTTATTAGTGTAATCATACTGACTAAGGCCTCTTGTAAGCGTATCCGTTCATGCGGTTTGAAAATCGCTGTTCTGCAAAACATTGATGCCCCCCCGTGCATTCCCCATTTTGTGGATCGTAACATCCTGCCCACCATTAGAAACAGACAAGAATAGGGCATGTTCTTTTTTTTTGCGTGGCCGAGAAACAGAAATAAGGAAAAAACGGAAATCTTTTGCGGCCCCATTGAAATGAATGGGTCAGCATTCAATTCCTCAAAAATGCGGATTGGATGCGGACCAAAACTACGGTCGTGTGCATGAGGTCTTAAGGAAATGTGTTATTTTTAGTGCACATTGCAAAACTAAACCCCACAAAATAACGGCACAATTGCATTTTTCTTCCCACCTCATTAATATTTTTCATTTCTTCAGCATTACAATGCATTGTAAGAAATATGAAAGGGTGGCATTAGAAATATAACTTGTCCAGCAAAAAAAAACCATGACTATGTGAACAGAAAAGTAAAATAAAATAAGGCTCTGAAGGGTTAAGCAATTTGTGTTGTTTGAAATGGCTAAGCCCACAAGCTGTACACTATTGGCACATAATATGAGCATAAGCATTTTGACTATCACTGTAAACTACCAGTACACAAAAGTGTACACTTAAAAGAGAATGCTAAAATATTCTTTGCATTAATACACCCTTAATTGAGATAAATAAAAACTACAATGAATTGTAAGAAAAATACAGCATCTAACTGTGCATATCATGTGCAGACACACACTGGGCATACTAATGCAGCAGAGAGATTTAAAGAATACAATGAATCCTAGAAAATGCTTTATTTGCACCAACAATCTGAGGTACGGCTGAGCACAGAATGCAGGGTTTTATGGTCTAAACATTGCTACAAATAACTCCAAGAAGAATTGTATATGTGAGAAGAGCACTGCCAGGAGAGAGTCACATTTATCACCTCATCAATTCTTTTATTTGCTATCCTATAGCAGCCCCATTTGTCTTCTTTTTAATAAAGTGGAGTGAAATTTATTTATCACCCTGTGGTCCAGGAATATATTTTATCTAGCTAAAAACACTCATGATAACAAAACTATTGACTTGCATTTAAATTTAAAAAATGGCTGACCGACAGTGACCTGCCACATGTAAACTTCCCCTCCCGTCATTATAGGGTCTGTAGTGAAGGTGGTCTTCTACTTCTCTCTCCTCCTTTTCTTATGCTGGCCATATACATTAGATGCATGTCACCTATACTAACTGATTCTGACCATCTAACGTTATGAAGTCTCTAGTGCCCCCAATAGCAGATGTCAGGGAAATAATCAAGTATGTGGGGATGGAACTGCCTGATCCTTTTGTTCTCAGATAGCCATCCCCTGTGATGTCACAGCCCTATAAAACCCTCATCCCGTGCAGTCTCTGTCATTGTCCTGTGAGCTGAGCATAGGGAGAGGCGTGGCAAGCGCTCATGTGCTAGTGACAGCGTTGCTGAATGTAATTAATAGAATATTGGGGCGGGAGAGTGCAGGGAGACTTATTCTGCATTAGTTTTAATTATTTATTCCTACATTTACTTATTCCTACATCAACCATAAACTTTTAAGCTTCTTTTTTTTTTAATGCTAAAACGGAAGGTGTCAACAGGAAATACATTTTTATCTCAGGTATTTATATAAATAGTTCATAAACAATGCAGGTCTTTTTGTTATTTATTTATTTTTGTTGGACAGGCATATGCTAAATGAAACGCTTAAGCTGAAAATAGCTCATAAACAAATGTAAAAGAGCCTGACTCCTCAATTGTGCTGTGTAGACCAAGGCAGAGTCAGCAGAGTCATCTCATTATTATCACATTTGGAATTAAGCTTACAAAATACCTCCAGTGATGCAGGCGTGACTGGGATGGTGAAGAACATCTAGGAAAATAGATTGCTCATAGAACTGGTGAATGTTAGTAGAAAAATAACAGGCAATGCATTTTGATTTTGATCTGAGGTCTTCACACATAATTATTTTTGCTCTTGAGATTTGTTATCTATAGGATTTGGAATTATTTGTCAAATTAAAACTCTATTATGCTTCTGGAGGCCTAGATAGAACAGGATAAAAGCACATATGCATCTCTCTTGCTAAATTCTCGTTTCTTGATCAGGGGCTTTACTGTATCTCTTACTAGAGATTATGCTAATGAATTTATACGTTTCTGTCCATTAACCCCTTCAGTACCAAGCCAATTTTCACCTTAAGGAACAGACAGTTTTTATTATTTTATTTGACATGTGTCACTTTATGTGGTAATAAATTTGGAACGCACATTGCACTTCAAGACAATGGTAAATTTGAGTTGATATAATTTACCTTTATTTATGAATTAAATTAAAAATGTCAAAAAAGTGAATTTATCTGCTTTTAAGGTAACATAGAAACATAGAATATGTCGGCAGATAAGAACCATTTGGCCCATCTAGTCTGCCCAATATACTGAATACTATGAATAGCCCCTGGCCCTATCTTATATGAAGGATGGCATTATGCCTATCCCATGCATGCTTAAACTCCTTTACTGTATTTGCAGTTACCAAAAAGGAAGGCTATTCCATTTGTCCACTACTCTCTCAGTAAAGTAATACTTCCTGATATTACTTTTAAACCTTTGCCCCTCTAATTTAAAACGATGTCCTCTTGTAGCAGTTGTAAAGTAATAGTTATTACTTTATATTTCTCATGTCTACTTTATGTTTGCATCATTTTGTAAATGTAATTTTTATTTTATAGGACATTAAAAGGCTTCTAATTTTAGAAGCACTTCGTAAAATGTTTAAGAAAATTCCCAAAACACACTTTTTTAATAAAAAAGTTATGAAGTCACTGTTGGGGTTACATAGTAGAAACCACCCATTAATGACCTGATTTTGGAAATGACGCCTCTCAATTTATTCAACACTGGTTAAACTAATTTTGTTAACCCTTTAGGTGTTCTAATCAATTTAAAGAAAAAAGAGATAAAATTTAACTTTTTTGCAGATTTCCCATTTTAATCCATTATTTTCCTATAACACAGCAAGGGTTACCAGCTAAACAAAACTCAATATCTATTACCCTGATTCTGCAGTTTACCGAAACACTTCACATATGTTCAGTAAACTGCCGTATGGGCAAATGGCAGGGTTCAGGAGGATTTTAGAGGGCAGATTTCACTTGGATAATTTTAAAGGAATTGTGTCTGCCACTTAAAATCTGCCAGTTAAAATCAGATAGCACATTTCCTTTTTCTAATCTGTTTTTATTTTCTGATTGTAGATCTTTTTTCATATTATTTCCTGAACATTATTAACAGCATTTATACTGTAAAGCATTAAAAATTGCTTTAAGGCAGCTACATAGTCCATAGACACAATGGACATGAGGGGATTGAGTTCTATGGGAGAGTTTTCTAGGCATGTCCTGTAACCTGTGCAGAGGTCATTGTTAGTGATGAGCGGGAGGTGCCATATTCGATTTTGCGATATTTTTCGCGAATATTCGATTGAATATTCGTCATATATTCGTCGAAAACGAATATTCGTCATTATTCTATATATTGCGAATGTTATGCAAATTTATATTTGCATCACGAATTAAACTTAGAGCTGAGTTCCTAATGGTTGTAACTTTTATTGCTAGAATTGACGAAGATAACTGAATATCACGAATATAGCACTATATTCTCAATCTTCGTTATATTCTAGCAATACAACTATTAGGAACCCAGCTCTAAGTTGAATTTGCAATGCGAGTAATACAGGTTATATTAATCGCATGGCGAATTCAACTTAGAGCTGAGTTGTCAACTTTTGTTCGCATGGTATTACACATTTTGTTAGGCAAGGTGACAAAAATGGCTGTTTTGGCACAGTTTTATGGCGTTCACCTGATGGGGTAACTCAGCTCATGAGTCATGTGATATTTTTATATATTTTTTTCTTTTTACAGTTGTATATGTGTTTATTATGGGAAAGGGGCAAAATCCCTTTTTAACTTTTTATTTTTGTTCGACCATGGGATTTCAACTTTTGGGGATCTGATCCCTCTACAATGCATTACAATACAGGTGTATTGAAATGCATTGACTGTCAGTGTATTAACAGCGTAATACATTGACAACCATCCTGCCTGTGAGACTCAGGGGTTGGGTCTCACAGGCTTCCGTAAAGGCAAGCTTTGATGCTGCCTTCACAGCCATCAAGTCCCCGTCACTACATAGGGATAGGGAGGAGCCCATACTCACATCAAGCACTATGCATTTTGACAGTGGCATACAAGGGGTTAATACACCAGCATCTGTATTTGCAAGCTCCTGTACTCACCCGATCAGAGCACTGTACCTGTAAACGCTGGTCCTTAAGGGTTTCTCTCACTTCAGCAAGTGACATTTATTATGTAGGGAAAGTTAATACAAGGCATTTACTAATGTATTGTGATTGTCAATATTGCCTCCTTTGCTGGATTGATTTATTTTTCCATTGCATTAGAAACTGATCGTATGCAGAGGTTACGACTACCCTGCAACCCAGTAGCGGTGATCATGCTTGCACACTATAGGAAAAAGTACCGGCCTCTCTGATGGCCTGGATCGTGGGATCACAAATATCTACGTATTTGCCGCAGTTCCCATTCCAGCCATGTTTTATCTGTGCTGCAGCTGTGATCGTAACCCCTGGATATGAGCAGTGTATAATGTGATGGAAAAATGAAAAACGCCAGCAAAGGAAGCAATATGGACAATCACAATACATTAGTAAGTGCATTGCACTAACTTTCTCTAAATGATAAATGATAAATTTGCTAAGGTGAGAGAACCCCTTTAGCCCCTTAAGGACACGGCTATATTTCACCTTAAGGACCAGGCCATTTTTGCAAATCTGACCAGTGTCAATTTATGTGGTGATAACTTTAAAACGCTTTTACTTATCCAGGCCATTCTGAGATTTTTTTGTCACATATTGTACTTCATGACACTGGTAAAATGGAGTAAAAAAATTCATTTTTATTTCTAAAAAATTTTATTTATAAAAAAATACCAAATTTACCATAAATTTGGAAAAATTTGCAAATTTCCAAGTTTCAATTTCTCTACTTCTAAAATACATAGTAATACCGCCAAAAAAGTTATTCATTTACATTCCCCATATGTCTACTTCATGTATGGATCATTTTGGGAATACCATTTTTTGGGGGAAGTTACAAGGCTTAGAAGTTTAGAAGCAAATCTAGAAAATTTGCAGAAATTTTCAAAAACCCACTTTTAGGGACCAGTTCAGGTTTGAAGTCACTTTGTGAGGATTACATAATAGAAACCACCCAAAAATGACCCCACTATAGAAACGACACCCCTCAAGGTATTCAAAACTGATTTTACACACGTCATTAACCCTTTAGGTGTTCCACAAGAGTTAATGGCAAATGATACAATTTCTGAATTTCAAATTTTTGGGAAAATTTTCCATTTTAATCTATTTTTTCAAATCACCAGGCAAGGGTTAACAGCCAAACAAAACTCAATATTTATTACTCTGATTCTGTAGTTTATAGAAGCACCCCATATGTGGTTTTAAACTGCTGTATGGCCAAACGACAGGGCATAGAGGGAAAGGAGAGCCATGTGGTTTTGGAAGGCAGATTTTGCCGGACTGGTTTTTAGACACTATGTCTCATTTGAAGCCCCCTAATGTACCCCTAGAGTAGAAACTCCACTAAAAACTGACTCCATCTAGAAAGTACACCCCTTAAGTTATTAAAAACTAATTTTACAAACTTTGTGATCCACAAGAGATAATGGCAAATGGAGATAACATTTCAGATTTTCGATTTTTGTGCAAATTTTCCATTTTAATTCATTTTTCCAGTAACAAATCAAGGGTTAACAGCCAAACAAAACTCAATATTTATTGCCCTTATTCTGTAGTTTGCAGAAACACCCCATATGTGGTTGTAAACTACTGTATGGCCAAACAGCAGGGCTCAGAAGGAAAGGAACGCCATATGGTTTTTGAAAGGCAGATTTTACTGGACTGCTTTTTGACACCATGTCCCATTTGAAGCCCCCATGCAACCCTAGAATAGAAAGTCCAAAGAAGTGACCCAATTTTGGAAACTATGGGATAAGTTGGCAGTTTTGTTGGTACTATTTTAGGGTAAATATTATTATTTATTTTTTTTTGTACAATTTTTTTGAGGCAAGGTAACAAAAATAGAAATTCTGAAATGTCATCTCCATTTGCCAATAACTCTTGTGGAACACCCAAAGGGTAAACAAAGTTTGTAAAATCAGTTTTGAAAAACTTGAGGGTGTACTTTCTTAGATGGAGTCACTTTTATGGAGTTTCTACTCTAGGGGTGCATTAGGGGGCTTCAAATGGGACATAGTGTCAAAAAACCAGTCCAGCAAAATCCACCTTCCAAAAACCATATGGCGTTCCCTTCCTTCTGCTCCCTTCCATTTGACCGTACAGCAGCTTACAACCACATATGGGGGTTTCTGCAAACTACAGAATCAGGGCAATAAATATTGAGTTCTGTTTGGCTGTTAAATCTTGCTTTCTTACTAAAAAATGGAAAATTTGAAAAAAATTAGATTTTTGAGAACGTTTTTATTGTTTGTTATTTACATTGTTGATCTGACAGGTTAGATTGTGTACTATTTCTATAGAGCAGGTTGTTACGGATGTGACAATACCAAATATGACTACTTTTGGGGAATTTTTGTTTCAGTTTTTGGTTCTTGAAGATACACTTGAAGATACAGTGGGTATAATACAGTACAGTACACTATATAGTGTATACTGTATATATAGTATATACTGTATTTTTACTTTAGACTTAGTCTGATCAGACTTCTGCCTTTAGCAGAAGTCAGATCAGACTTACATTACCATGGCAAGCAGGACGCATCTGAAAGTATCCTGCTGCCATTGTAGCTCATCACCCGCTGCCAGAACAGAGCAGCGGGTGATGAGGAGGAGGGGGAGGGAGGAAGGGGCCCTCCCTCTTTGCTCCCATCAAGAATTGCGGGCTGGAAGGGCACAGCAGCCCCGATGGGGACCGTATGGACTGCAGTATGGAAGGGGTTAAACAGCTGGCATCTGTACAAGCACAGATGCCAGCCGTTTTAGCAGAGTGTCAGCAATAAAATACATGAGACATCCCCTTTACCTCAAAGTGTAAAAAGTACAATATAATTTATTTATATTTTCTATATGTCTATCATCTTATTTTATTATGCTTTTATATTTTATAAAATCTTTGCTTTTTATGATATACAGGTAGGTTTCCAGATCTCCTTTTCCCTGCACTAGGGAACACGGCCAGCGCTACCATATAGGCAAGGAAGGCAATTGCGACCACCACCCACACGGCGCCGTCCTCAGGACAACGATACAGGTGGCTGTGATGTGGGGCAGGGAGGGAGAGACGTCTCCCTTCCCTGTTCCTCTGATAGGCTGCGGACCTTGTGCCGGCAGCCTATCGGAGGCCGATGCAGGTGGCTCGATGGCGTCATCGCTCCGCCTGAGCCATGCAGCGCAGAACAGAGGCCGGAAGAGGCCAGCATCGCATCTCTGCCATGGAGGTAAATATAAGTGGTTTTTTTGTTTCGTTTTTATAACTGACTATCTGTTACTGGCACTTGGGGTGGAGGGGTTAAAGAGGCACTTGCAGCTGGCACATGGGGTGGGGGGTTTAAAGAGCAACTTGTAACTGCCACATGGGGTAGAGGGGGTTGCGGACTCGCTGTGTGAGCGCTCGTCTGCGAGGGCCTAAGGCCTCTTTCACATGAGCATGACGGATTAGGTCGGTTGCATTCAGGGTGTGTTCAGTAAAGCGCGCACCATTTTGCAAGCAAGTTGGGTCAGTTTTGTCTGCAATTGCGTTCAGTTGTTCATTTTTTCCACGCGAGTGCAATGCGTTTTGATGCGTTTTTCATGCTCGTGATAAAAAACTGAAAGTTTACAAAATCTCTAGCAACCATTACTGAAAAACGCATTGCATCCACACTTGCTTCCAGATGTAATGTGTTTTTCACTAAAGCCCCATTTACTTCTATGGGGCAAGGGCTGCGTGAAAACGCAGAATATAGAGACGTGTAGCATTTTCACGCAACACAGAGCTGATGCGTGAAAAAACGCTTATGTACACAGACCCATTGAAATAAATGGGTCAGGATTCAGTGCGGGTGCAGTGCGTTCATGTCATGCATTGCACCCGTGCGGGAAAACTCGCTCGTGTGAAAGGGGCCTAAGGCTGTGTGATGTTAACCCCTTAAATACCGGGCCCATTTTCGTTTTTGCATTTTTCTTCCCTACTTTCCAAGTGCTTTTTGATTTTCCGTTCATATAGCTATGAGGGCTTATTTTTGCAAGGCAAGTTCTATTTTTAATGGCACTATTTAATTTACCACTTCTTGTATTGGAAAATGTGGAAAAATGAAAAAAAAAAACACATTTCTGCCAAGGTTTATTCTTTTTATTGTCATTTTCTGACAGCAATAACTTTTTATGTTTCCATATACAGAGCTGTATGAGGGCTTATTTTTGAAGGCCGAACTGTAGTTTTTATTGGTACCATTTGTCGGGATGTATGACTTTTTGATTGTTGTTATTCAATTGCTATGGTTAACATGGTGACCAAAAAATGGGGAATCACATGTTTTAACTTTTTCCGTTAAGGCATTCACCACACCGAAAAAATATTTTTATATTTTAACAGTTCAGATGTTTTCAGATGTGGTAATACCTGTTATCTTTATTGTTTAATTGTTAATTTTTATATGTCAAATTTGGTAAGGGGAGTGATTTGAATTTCTTATATTTTTGGCGCACAGATGGACCTTTATTTCAGACTGCTGGCAAGTAATTCATTTCCAATTCATAATAGTAAAGGCATGGCATAACAAAGATTCATAAGAATAGATGCCCCAGAATTGTCATTTCATGAGGAATGCAAATAGTTTCTAAAAAAGTCAAGTCAGGAAAGGTGACAGGTCCTCTTGAAGCAGGATTTTAAGTACATTCCTTTTAAATTAACAGTGCTCCAAAACCACATTTTTTCCTTGGCTTTTTGACTATTACAAAAGCCATGAAATTCATGCATTTTACAAACATTTTAAGGGTTGCATTTTTAGTAATTTTTGTAGTTTTTAAGATGTGTAGCATGCTGTGTTAAAGAAGCAGATGTGGATTTGCTGTGTGAATGAACAGATTTGACTTGGAGCTACCCTTAAGAGATTGATCAAAGTGGTCCTTAAAACTACAAAGGGGCACTATGGATGCCCACTGTCTTCATTACTGTTTACTTTGATGATGCAGCCATTGGCCACATCCATCCACATTCTTCTAATGCCAATTGAATATAAAATAATTTTATATGCAAATAAAATATTGCTTCCAAACATTGTAGATTACTCTTCTGAGAAGGCAATGCAATTGATAGAACTGTCTGAAAAACACTTTGGCATTAAAATAAGCCATACAATTCTATTCTAACTGTAGAGAATAGATAGATAGTGGTTCAGATGTTAGAGAGTGTCCGAGATGTTAAAATATCTCAGTGTTTTCATCTCATCAGAACCCATTGATTACATCAGGCCGAATATTTTGCCACCTATTAAAAAGCTTAACGAGGTTGTCTGGGTTAAGAGTTGAACCTGGAAATATCCTTTTCTTCATCCCAGGCAGTCCCTCTGATTTATGCTCCAATGCTTTCCCTCGCTATGTGCTAAATTGCGCAGGGCAAGGGCTTTTCAGCAGAACTGTTGGCGTACCGGTCTCTGTTAGGCGGAGGCTTCTGCCTAGCAGTCAGCCCGTTGATGTCACTGGCATTAAAGGACTGGCTTTAGCACTGTCCTAGCCTGTAAAACAGGCTAGCAAAGACCTAAAGCCCACCCATTCGTGCCAGTGAAATCACTGGCAACACTGCTAGGTAGAAGCCTCCGCCTAACAGTGTAAAAATATAAACAAACAGCCTTTGCCCTACAGCGATACAGCACATGGCAATAGGGAGCATTGGAGCAGGCTGCCTGGTTGAAAAAGTTCTGGGTTCAGCTCTAAGCCCGAAAACCCCTTTAATGATAAGGCAAGAACCTCTAGCGGCAAAGGCCAAGGTAGCGAAAATGGTATTTTTCGCTTAATTCTTTCTGTCTACAAAAATACAATTCTCTGACAGGCACACAACTTATCAGTTACAGTTCTCTGGTCAGCAGACTGCTTTGTGGTTACAGTTTTCTGATTGGCATATACAAGATGTAGTAAGTTAACACACATGCTTTATGAGACGTGTTATCTAAACTGAATGCGTTAGGCAAACACCTTCAATTGCTTTTCAATGGCTTTTGTTTCAAGATAACGCAATGAGTTAAAACATTTGGGTTAAGAGTTTGTGTGTTAACCCTGCTACATCTATAATGACTATAGTTATGAAGAGGTAAACCGGGCAAATCAGAAACAAATGAGTTCTATAGTTTACCACAGACCAGTTTTGTTTGCCAGTAGGAACAAAAGAGCTTTTCTGAGCCGATGGCACATTCACACACACTGGAAGTCAGGGGCGTCGCTAGGTTAAAACATTCGGGGCCTGGGCCCTGGATGTTTTGTCTCCGGCCCTGAATGTCCTGCCTGCCAGATAGATCAAACTGTATTGCCGTCCTGAGGACGGCAATACAATTGAATCTAATGCAGTCGAACATCTGAAGGACCTGTGGTGACATCACAGGTCATGTGACCACTCCATTAAAACAGGAAGTGATTGAGAAGGACCTGCGATGATGTCACCATCATGTGACCAGTGCAGGAGAGGACAGCAGTGAGAAGATTGAGAAGACCTGGGGAAGCAGCTCTGGTGAGGAGAGGTAAGTGAAGGGAGAGGCAGAGCAATGCTGGGAGTTGTGGTTATTTAACTGGGACTGTATTTTAGGGCGTTATTTACATGGGACTGTATGTTGATGGTGGCTGTAGGAGGGACTGATGTTATTTACATGGGACTGTATGTTGGGGGGCTGGGGCACGGTGATGTTATTTACATGGGACTGAATGTTGGTGGTGGCTGTGGGAGGGATTATGTTATTTATCTTGGATTAAATGTTGGAGTGGACTGGGGCAGGGTGATGTTATTTACTTGGGACTGAATGTTGAGGGGTGATGTTACTTACATGGGACTGTATGTTGAATATGGCTGGTGGAGGGAATGCTATTAACATGCGACTGAATGTTGAGGGAGATGTTTACATGGGATTGCATGGTGGAGGCGGCTGGGGAGGAGGTGATGTTATTTACATAGGACTGTATTTTGGAGGGGCAGGAGAGATAGTGTGATGTTATTTACATGGGACTGTATGGTGGAGGAGGAATATAACTATAGGGTGCACTGCAGGGGTAGTGTGAATACTGGGGGCAATGTAGGGGACACTATAGGTGTTTTTACTACTGGAAACTCTATAGGAGGGACTTATAGATCTACCTTATTACTACTGAGGGGTCTGTAGAGAGCTTTATTACCACTGGGGGAACAATATACAGGCCTTACTTCTACTGGGGGCTCTGTGAGGTATTATTAATACTGGAGGGCTCTTCTACTAATGGGGGCACTCTTGGGGAGCGTTATCATGGTTGGGGGCACTGTAGGGGAAGTATTACTAATGAGGGCACTCTAGAAGGGAATTACTATTGGTGGGACTATAAGGAGCACTATTACTATGGGGGCACTATTATTTCTTCAGGATAGTATTTGGGTGTATTGGGGAGCACAGCGAGCAGCAGGTTAACACTTTTGGGGACTCCAGGTTGGGAGATGATGATAGAAATGTGAGCACACTAAGATATCTGTATGTCACACTCTGCGGAGACGAGGCATGGCTGAAAGTTGTATGGACCAAAAGGAGAAGATGATGAGAAGATATATATCAGAGGAGACATCACCTAGAGGCACTGGATCTGACTAGTGATGAGCGGCAGGGGCAATATTCGAATTTGCGATATTTCGCGAATATTTGGGTGAATATTCGCCATATATTCGAAAATTCGCAAATTCAGTAGTCTCCAGACATTATTTTCTTATTTGTGAAAATTCACATAAAAATTAGCGTAAATTAGCATTAAAATTTGCATAAATTAGCATTTAAATTCGCATAAACTGGCATTTAAAGACACCTTTTAAATACCAGCTTATGCAAATTTTTATGCTAATGTATGCGAATTTTATGCTAATTATGTGATTTTAATGAGAATTTTGCAAACAAGAAAATAATGACATCTTGCGAAAATTTGCATATAAAAAATTTGCATAAAACGAATTTTTGCAATTGCAAATATATTTTGCAATATTCTAAATATTCGCAAATTCTCGAAGTGCTGATATTCGAGATTAAAATTCGCAATTCGAAAATTCGTGATCAACACTAGATATGACAGGTATGTACTTTATAGCAAGTACAGCAAAATGCGGTGTGCGGGGGACGGTCGCGAACTGGGCCATATTCATTGGGGCTTGGGCCCCGGATCTTTTCAGACCCTAGCAACGCCCCTGCTGGAAGTGGTCCAGAACCAGTCACAAACTCCATAGGATAAATACTGCTCAGAAAGGACTCTGATCACAGAATAATATCTTGCCTGGCAAAGTCCAGTAACATAGCAGTTTAGTTAGAATAAGAGGACCGTACTAGAAACAGTCAGCAAGTGACTGCAGAGCCATACGGGCATTGCCTCTCTTAGTGACATACAATAACAAGGCACTGGCTAAACCACGTCCATATGTCTCTATATAGTCTCCGGCTCCACTGTAAGTATGGAGCCCATGCAGTCCTACTCTCTTGGATCTGTACACATTATCCAGAGACCCATTTGTGCGCATTATCCAAAGAGCCAGTGCCATGTATGTTAATGTAACAGCAATAAACATGGCATTAGCACATGTCAGGATATGTTAACTTTACAATAATGTCCACTTAACACTACTGGGGTGGAACACTCTAGTGCACAGGATAGGTCATCATTATCACATCAGCAGGGCCCGAGTCCCAGCAAACTCGCCCATCACAAATCATTTCCTCAAACATACACACAAATTAACTCAGACTCTATTGTTAATTTAGGTGAAAAGCTGGAATCTGCCTATTTTGATTTACAAGCAGCCCTCTGGACACCTCAGGAGACTGCTTAGTACACAGAGATGGTCCTCTTGGGTCCTGATTTATTACAAGCAGTTCTATAGACAATTGCTGACCCTCAGCAGTAGCATTATACAGTTGCAAGAAAAAGTATGTGAACCCTTTGGAAAAATATGGATTTCTGCACAAATTGGTCATAAAATGTGATCTGATCTTTATCTAAGTCACAATAGACAATCACTGTCTGCTTAAACTAATAACACACAAAGAATGAAATGTTACCATGTTTTTATTGAACACACCATGTAAACATTCACAGTGCAGGTGGAAAAAGTATGTGAACCCTTGGATTTAATAACTGGTTGAACCTCCTTTGGCAGCAATAACTTCAACCAAACATTTCCTGTAGTTGCAGATCAGACGTGCACAACAGTCAGGAGAAATTCTTGACCATTCCTATTTACAGAACTGTTTCAGTTCAGCAATATTCTTTGGATGTCTGGTATGAATCGCTTTCTTGAGGTCATGCCACAGCATCTCAATCGGGTTGAGGTCAGGACTCTGACTGGGCCACTCCAGAAGGCGTATTTTCTTCTATTTAAGCCATTCTGTTGTTGATTTACTTCTATGCTTTGGAGTCGTTGTCCTGTTGCAATACCCATCTTCTGTTGAGCTCCAGCTGGTGGACAGGTGGCCTTAAGTTCTCCTGCAAAATGTCTTAATAAACTTTGGAATTCATTTTTCCTTCGATGATAGCAATCTGTCCAGGCTCTGACACAGCAAAGCAGCCCCAAAACATGATGCCCCCACCACCATACTTCACAGTTGGGATGAGGTTTTAATGTTAGTGTGCTGTTCCTCTTTTTCTCCACACATAGTGTCTTGTGTTTCTTCCAAACAACTCAACTTTGGTTTCATCTGTTCACAGAATATTTTGCCAGTACTGCTGTGGAACATCCAGGTGCTCTTGTACAAACTGTAAACATGCAGCAATGTTTTTTTTTGGACAGCAGTGGTATCCTCCCATGAAATTCATTCTTGTTTAGTGTTTTACGTATCACAGATTAACTAACAGGGATGTTAGCATATGCCAGAGACTTTTGTAAGTCTTTAGCTGACACTCTAACTTTCTTCTTCACCTCATTCAGCAGTCTGCGCTGTGCTTTTGCAGTCATCTTTACAGGACAGCCTCTCCTAGGGAGAGTAGCAGCAGTGCTGAACTTTCTCCATTTATAGACAATTTGTCTTACCGTGGACTGATGAACAGCAAGGCTTTTGGAGAAACTTTATAACCCTTTCCAGCTTTATGCAAGTCAACAATTCTCAATTGTAGATTTTCTGAGTGCTCTTTTGTGCGAGGCATCATTCACATCAGGCAATGCTTCTTGGGGAAAAGCAAACCCAGAATTGGTGTGTGTTTTTATAGGGCAGGGCAGCTGTAACCAACACCTCCAATTTCATCTCATTGTTTGGACTCCAATTAACTCTTGGAGATGTAATTAGTCTAGGGGTTCACTTCCATTTTCCACCTGCACTGTGAATGTTTACATGGTGTGTTTAATAAAATCATGGTAACAGTTAATTCTATGTGTGTTATTAGTTTAAGTGTGTTAGGGCCCACGGGCTACTTGAGAGACCTTGACGCTGGTGCCCGAGGCTTAAAACACGTCCTCCTAGTAGGATATGTCGAACTAACTCTCAATTTTTAACATCAGTGTGAGGGTTTAGTGTGACGGCAGCGTGCACCTATCTCTGGTTCTGTGTTTGTTCTGAATTCTTGCCACATCCACATAAATTTCATCTTATGTAGGATGTCCATTGTGGTACTTGTAGTCCGTTGCTGGCATCATCCATTGTATGCATTTTTGCTGGTGATCGCCATTAGCAACGGACTACAAGTGCAGGATGTGCTCCCCTACAGAAATGCACAACTGCATATGGGTATGAGCGCATCCTGCTTCCTTATCACCACATTTTTGATGGTTTATATATATATGTATGGAGGTGTATAAACTCCATTTCAAATGTGCCTGTTTCTCATCTTCAGGTCACATTTGGGTGCACCTGCTAGGCCTTGGGGCTATTTCAGTCAGTCTTGGGTAGGGCTCATAGACACCTCCCACCTCCCATTGCAAGCATGGCCACATGCTGGAGGTAACAGAGGAGATGTTTGTGAGTCGCCCTAATGCTCCTGTAATTGCCCACTGGCCCCTGAACATTGCCCATACGGCGCAGGTAGGTGAGTGTTAGGGCCCACGGGCTACTTGAGAGACCTTGACGCTGGTGCCCGAGGCTTAAGACACGTCCTCCTAGTAGGATATGTCGAACTAACTCTCAATTTTTAACATCAGTGTGAGGGTTTAGTGTGACGGCAGCGTGCACCTATCTCTGGTTCTGTGTTTGTTCTGAATTCTTGCCACATCCACATAAATTTCATCTTATGTAGGATGTCCATTGTGGTACTTGTAGTCCGTTGCTGGCATCATCCATTGTATGCATTTTTTGCTGGTGATCGCCATTAGCAACGGACTACAAGTGCAGGATGTGCTCCCCTACAGAAATGCACAACTGCATATGGGTATGAGCGCATCCTGCTTCCTTATCACCACATTTTTGATGGTTTATATATATATGTATGGAGGTGTATAAACTCCATTTCAAATGTGCCTGTTTCTCATCTTCAGGTCACATTTGGGTGCACCTGCTAGGCCTTGGGGCTATTTCAGTCAGTCTTGGGTAGGGCTCATAGACACCTCCCACCTCCCATTGCAAGCATGGCCACATGCTGGAGGTAACAGAGGAGATGTTTGTGAGTCGCCCTAATGCTCCTGTAATTGCCCACTGGCCCCTGAACATTGCCCATACGGCGCAGGTAGGTGAGTGTTAGGGCCCACGGGCTACTTGAGAGACCTTGACGCTGGTGCCCGAGGCTTAAGACACGTCCTCCTAGTAGGATATGTCGAACTAACTCTCAATTTTTAACATCAGTGTGAGGGTTTAGTGTGACGGCAGCGTGCACCTATCTCTGGTTCTGTGTTTGTTCTGAATTCTTGCCACATCCACATAAATTTCATCTTATGTAGGATGTCCATTGTGGTACTTGTAGTCCGTTGCTGGCATCATCCATTGTATGCATTTTTTGCTGGTGATCGCCATTAGCAACGGACTACAAGTGCAGGATGTGCTCCCCTACAGAAATGCACAACTGCATATGGGTATGAGCGCATCCTGCTTCCTTATCACCACATTTTTGATGGTTTATATATATATGTATGGAGGTGTATAAACTCCATTTCAAATGTGCCTGTTTCTCATCCTCAGGTCACATTTGGGTGCACCTGCTAGGCCTTGGGGCTATTTCAGTCAGTCTTGGGTAGGGCTCATAGACACCTCCCACCTCCCATTGCAAGCATGGCCACATGCTGGAGGTAACAGAGGAGATGTTTGTGAGTCGCCCTAATGCTCCAGTACTGCCCACTGGCCCCTGAACATTGCCCATACGGCGCAGGTAGGTGAGTGTTAGGGCCCACGGGCTACTTGAGAGACCTTGACGCTGGTGCCCGAGGCTTAAGACACGTCCTCCTAGTAGGATATGTCGAACTAACTCTCAATTTTTAACATCAGTGTGAGGGTTTAGTGTGACGGCAGCGTGCACCTATCTCTGGTTCTGTGTTTGTTCTGAATTCTTGCCACATCCACATAAATTTCATCTTATGTAGGATGTCCATTGTGGTACTTGTAGTCCGTTGCTGGCATCATCCATTGTATGCATTTTTTGCTGGTGATCGCCATTAGCAACGGACTACAAGTGCAGGATGTGCTCCCCTACAGAAATGCACAACTGCATATGGGTATGAGCGCATCCTGCTTCCTTATCACCACATTTTTTGATGGGTTATTAGTTTAAGCAGACTGTGATTGTCTATTGTTATGACTTAGATGAAGACTAGATCACATTTTATGACCAATTTGTGCGGAAAGCCATATCATTCTAAAGGGTTCACATGCTTTTTTTGCAACTGTACATCACCACCAGCACTAGTTGATATAGGTCTGTCTCCTTCCTGAAAACGGTCTACCAGAGCTGTTCACAGATATAAGGTACTGGGCCATAGTTCAGTAAGGCAAAGGCGCATAGTGTCTGTTAATAAATCTTATTTCTTTCTGTTTGGCACTTATATTAATTTCAACATTCTATATAAAGTTTATGCATTTTTAATTTGATTAATCACCCAACCCTAGAAATATAACATACAGTAGTTGGTGAATATGCTATAACTGCCTAAAGAGGTAATACCCCTTTAATGAGTAAATAAATTCTATCATTGGCTTAATGAAGATAAAGAACTTTAAAGTAAAGTGTATGGTTAGTTTGAATCAAACCACACATTCCAGCATTCAGTAAAATAATTTTCTGCCAATGTTGTACTTCATATTGGTCAGTAGTGGCTATAGAATATCAGAATAGCAGGTTGCAGTTTAGGATCATTCACTATTTTCTTCATGTGAAAGAAATCTGGATAAAAGAATGACTTCATTTTTTGAGATGTTCTCTAAGGAGCATCTACTGTATTTATTAAATGACCAGATACACTCAAATCCCAGCTGCAGTGTTAAGCACCAGGGATGGCGTCAAACCCAGTCAAGTGCCAGAGTCCACTTAGATCTAGTCGGCAGATAAGAGTCGTAACACTTCCTGGCTTAGGAGTCCCGTCTCTAACTCTTTATATGGATATGTCCATATATGGAATCAGTGCTATGAACATGAAGTGGGTATCCCCAAGCATTGTTAGTATGCTTGTGGACACCCTGTGTTTAAATACACAGGGTGTCCACAATACTTAGCCTCTATTTCTGAAACATTTCTGCTGAGATTTGAACTCACAACCCTCTACATTAAAAGCAAAAACCTTAACCACTGTAAAGCTCAGTGCTAAGCTATAACAGAAAAACCTTATAGTAGTTTCTCGTGTATTAGGTATTCCTATACAGCAGAAGTAGAAGTTTTTTTTTTTTTTGTAATTGTAAAAAAATGTATGGCACAAAATAAATGTATAATTACTAAAAGAAATATATAAAAGCATACCTCTCATATTTATGAATGCATAATATGTGGGAAACTAATACTGATGTTTTTAGCCATGATATAGTTACAGCAGGTTTAACCTAAAGCTCTGTAGCTCAGTGGTTAAGGTTCTTGACTTTAATGTAGATTGCTCAGAGTTTGAATCGCAGCAGAATCATTTAAAAATAGAGGCTAAATAAAGCTTAGACACTCCAACCTTTTTAATTTGTGTAACTATTATTTTTTGTTGAGAGGGGTGGCAACCCTAACAAAACCCCTGCTCCTCGGTGACCCCCATAACTTTTTATAGTTATGTCTACGCTACGGAGATGTGTGGGGGCTCATTTGAGGAAATCTGTCTTTTTGACAATGCCATTTTGGGGTGTGTATGACTTGATCACTTTTTATTTAATTATCTTGGGAGATAAAGTGATGAAAAAAGGCAATTCAGAATTTTAAATTTTTTTCTGTTACATCCTTCACCATATGGGCTAACTTGTTTATATTTAAATAGTATGTGTGTTTTTACATGCGACGATGCCCATAATGTTATTCATTTTTTTTTTTTTTTTTTTTTTGGGGGGAATGAGGTGATTTTACTTTTTCATTTTTTTATATTTTCAAAACTTTTTTTTACTTTTTTAAATTACTTTTCATCAGATTTCAACTTTTACAGAATAATGGAAATTGTTCTATTATTTTGTATAGAAATCACTATATCACAGTTCAGTGCTGTGGCCTGAACTTGGATATACTAATAATGATCCTGGAAGCCTAGTACAGGCTGCGGCTCATTTTTAGAACAGGGTGCTTTCCCGATCTCTGCTGGAGGAAGGCACGTCTGAACAGGAAGCCCACTCTTCCGTTTTTCAACACTCTCAGATGCTGTGATGACATTTGACAAATGCCACAAGGGAACCCAATGAGATTTATCGCCCAAGAGCCCCATTAACCGGGAGCTGGCCCTATTAAGCACATACGGCCTTATGTGAGCAGAGTGCCTCTTCTAGTAATGAATATACACATCCTTCTTCTTACACCTCCAAGGCTCAGTGTTCATTAAATAACTTGAGGATTAGGTAATGAGCAGAGTCAAGGATGTTTACCACTTAACACATGAGAGTTTCCTACAAAGCAGTGTCACTTAGTTGGCACAAGTGTAATCACCTCATCTCATGGTTGTATAATTATCTAAAGGCAGGAATAAAGGTGATGTGTGATCATTATAACAAAAGCGCCATTGTGTAAATATATATACAATTTTACTTACTTTAATGGCACTAAACTATTTTGTAGAAAGCATTTTGACAGTTTACAATAAAATTGTAAGCATCTAGAAGAATGCTGAAGTGTGTTCATGCAGCTAACGTGGTGCCCAAGACATTTCTTCATAGAAATACAACATTAAACAGGACATAAATGGATTTGTTATATTTCACTACATTTTCCATTACACACCACTCTTTTCTTCTTCTAGGTAAAACTAAACAAACACTGCTTTATTGACTTCATTTTTTTAAATTTAATTTTATTTATTCGAGGAAATCTTTCACTAGTTTTACGTTGCCTTCTTTGTCTTGGTGACAGAGACGACGATTACAGAGTAATACATAGGTAGAACTGCAGATAAGGAGTCCGGATCACTATATTTTATTTTCCTATTGCCACCGCCCCCCTTCCATTCCCCTGCTGTCAGAGCTGCATTGAAATAGATTGTCAGGACTGCTGTGCATGCTTACAGGAGTCCTCTCCATTATGATAGCATAACATCAGTCTGCGCTGCATATTTCAGTGCTGATGCTGACAGCAGGGGAATTGAGGGCAGAAATAAAATAAAATAAAAAATATACTGGACTACTCATCTACTTGACTACACATGTATTACTGCAGATAATAATCCAAAATCATGGCGGCAGGGTCTCTTTCATAATATTAATTGTCTCAGCCACCAATTTGTACTGCTCACAGATGGGGCAGCATATAACTGATGATAAATTCCATTTAAAGCTTCATACAGACATACATGTTTACATTAAAAGAGAAACCTCTCCTTCCCTCATTTCCCAAAGAACCCCCCTCCCCCAAGGAGTACCAGGGGACATTAAAAAGACTATGATGGTCATTTATCAAACTAGTGTAAAGTAGTACTGATCCGTTAGCAACCAATCAGATTACACCTTTCCTTTTTCACAGCTCCTTTGGAAAATGAAAGGTGGAATCTGATTGGTTGCTATGTGCAACTAAGCCAGTTCTACTTTATACCAGTTTGATAAATGTCCCTCCATATTCCATAAAATCAACCGGTATTAGATCTTAAAGACAGCATGTATGCTCAAATTATTTTAATATACTTTTCCCTCATACCTACTTCATCTTTTACTCAGAAAACTGTCCTACTTTTTATAGAGTAGGTTATAATTCTTACAATCTGTATAGGCCAAATCTCTATTTTTTATCTTCACCCTACTTACTAAGCGTACCTTGACTGGTGATGTATTTTCTGATAACCAGTGTCTTAAAGGAAATGTGTCATCTCCTTTTTTTCTAATTTATTTTTATTTTCTAATTGTAGATTTTTTATCCTCTTCCCTGAACAATATTATGGGGGCTGCCATCTTGCCTGAGCAATTCTTAACAGCATTTACACAGCATTACATACATTGTTTTACGGCAGCCCCATGGTCCATGGACTCATTGACTTCTGTAGGAGAGTTTTTAGGCATGCTCTGTGACATGTGCAGAGGTCATTGTTTAACCACTTGAAGACCACAGGTGTATACCCCCTAGTGACCAGGCCCTTTTTACAAATCCACACTACACTACTTTCACCGTTTATTGCTTCGTCATACTTACCATGACTTACCACCCAAATGAATTTTACCTCCTTTCTTCTCACTAATAGAGCTTTCATTTGGTGGTATTTCATTCTTGCTGACATTTTAACTTTTTTGATATTTTACTTTTTTGACGAAATTTTTGCAAAAACGACATTTTTCGCTTTCTGTTGTAAAAATTTTCAAATATCACTACATTTCAATTTCAATTTTTCTCAAAATTTATTGTTCTACATGTCTTTGATAAAAAAATGCAATAAGTGTATATTTATTGGTTTGGGTAAAAGTTATAGCGTTTACAAACTATGGTGCAAAAAAGTGAATTTCGGCACTTTGATTTTCTGAGCACCTGTCCTGTTTCCTGACGCACTACAATGCCCAGACAGTAGAAACACTCGATAAATGACCCCATTTAGAAAGTAGACACCCTAAGGTATGACTGAGGGGCATAGTGAGTTCATGGAATTTTTTATTTGTCACGTTAGCGGAAATTGAATTTTTTTCAAAAAATTTCACTTTCCGCTAACTTGTGTCAAAAATAAAACTTCCATGAACTCACTATGCCCCTTAGCGAATACCTTGGGGTGTCTACTTTCTAAAATGGGGTCACTTGTGAGGTTTTTCCACTGCCCTGGCATTTGAGGGTCTCCGTAATCATTACCTGTATGGCCAGAATTAGGAGTTTTTGCGATTCTCCTTATATTGACCATACGGGTAATGAGATTTTTTTCCATTCAGCCTCTGGGCTGAAAGAAAAAATGAACGGCACAGATTTCTTCATTCACATTGATCAATGTGGATGAAAAATCTCTAAGAAATGTGCAAAAAAAAAAGAGGGGAAAGCTGTAAAGCTAAGATCGCTAAGGGACCCTTAGGCCTCATTCACACGTCCGCAATTCTGTTCCGCAAAATTTTGCGGAACGGAATTGTAGATACATTCAATTCTATAGGGACAGACTTTGCCCCGCTCAGATCCGGAATTGCGGATCTGCACTTCCGGATCCGCAAAATATAGAACATGTCCTATTCTTGTCCGCAATTGCAGACAAGAAAAGGCATTTTCTATATAGTTCTGGCATATGCGGATCCGCAAAATGCGGAAAGCACATTGCCGGTGTCCGTATTTTGTGGATCCGCAGATCCATGGATCCGCAAAACACATACGGACGTCTGAATGAGCCTTACAGGGGGTGATTAGTGACAGGGGGGTGATCAGGGGGTGACATGGGTGATCAGGGGTTAATCAGTGATGGGGGTGGGGGTGTAGTGATTGGTGCACTTTACTTATGCTTGCCCTGGTGGTCCCAGACAAATGGACCACCAGAGGAGCAGACATCAGGCATATCAGACGCTGTTTACAAAACAGCGTCTGATATGCGTTTAAATGCATTTTTTTCACATCTACATCTGTAGTTTCAGTTGTCCCGGTCATGCGAAATCTCGGGTCTCACGAGATGACGCTCGATAGGCATGAGTGAGACCTGAGAGAGCCGCCGCGCTGACGCCCATCGGCGTTAGCGTGGCGGCAAGTGGTTAAGGAAAGAATAGATAAGCTCTGGCAATTACCTATTGTGAATGGTGGATCCTGTCTTATCTATACGCAGAGGTGATATCTTTACAGGCAGCAATGTAATCTGTATAAACCAAGAAGTGAAGCCAACTATTAGACATAGTGTCCATAGTGGAAAAATGGAGGATTTTTTGTTTTAGTTTAAATATAAAAAGTGACATGGAAAATTAAAAATAACATTATCAAAAATGATTTAAAAATATGTTAAACATCAAAAATGATTTAAACAGCAGGTTATTTTCTGATGACACATTCCCATTTTTGCCACCAGCAGAACCATATGAACATTATGAGGGGCACTTCTTTCTCTCCTAGTCTCAGTTTTTATCTCTTCATAATGAAACAGACAAAGCTAGGGATCTACGTTAATCTAGGCATCCCATCTGATTTAATAAACCCTTCATTTTACTCCAAGAAAATCCTTTACATTTCCAGAAATAATGCATCATGTTCACCCCATAAAATGTACGCTTCCTGTTTATACTTCTGTATTTAATCCTCCAATAAATAATAATGTAAGGCCTAGACACTGTTATGTAACATAGAGGGAATCTCTCTCCATTTCTGATTTATACATTTGGCTATTATTATCCATACTTTTTTATCCAATGATTAACCAATCATCAGAGACAGTGGTCCCTAAGTGCCTTTTGCTATATTGATCCCCATGTCCTCCAAATCACCAGCAAACACTGTCAGTCTCTTTGCCTTAATGAGGTCATTAATGGCATTATTACGTTTAAATTGGGAACTGCGGTGCAGCCAGTAACTTAATCAAACAACTTACCTTCACCAGCCGCATCCAATCCAGTGCCACCGCTACCTCCTCTCCTAAGGTGCAGCTAATGACATATTGTTGTGGCTTTAGCTCCTGGAGGAGGAAAGAGCAGTGGTCCTAGAGGTGGCTGGAGAAAGTATATAACTTTCTATATTTTTATATTTTTTCAGTTTCCAATAAAGAAAAGTTAAATAGAATCGAAATGCCTCTGCTCTGTCTCCAGAAATAGACTGATAAAAAGATACAATCTACAAGTAAGGGCTCATTTACACGACTGTATTTTCTTTCCGCTTACATTCCGTTTTTTTGTGCAGCCCGTATGCGGAACCATTCACTTCAATGGGGCTGTAGAAAATACGGACATTACTCCGTGTTCATTCTGTTTCCATTTGTCCGCAGGGCTGTTCTGCAAAAAAGTAGTGCATATCCTATTATTGTCCGCAAATCATGGTCCGAGGTCCCATTCAAGTCAATGGGTCCGCCAAAAATACGGAACACACACGGAACACACCCGTATGTCATCCGTACTTCATCCGTATTTTGCGGATCCATACTGTAGAAATGTTATGCCCAGTTCATATTGCTCATGTGTTTGGTGATTAATAAGTTACTGTTTCCGTTTCCAATCCGCAAAAAACGGATCGCATACGAAAACCATATGGATATGTTTTGTGGAATAACGGAATGGAAGAAAAAAAAACCTCAGATGCAGAACAACAGATCCGTGAAAAAAGGACCGCAAAACAACAACTGTCGTGTGCATGAGCCTTAAGTATAAGGCCTCTTGCACACAAACGTTGTGCATCGGTTCCATGCATTAGGGACGACAATTTGTGGTCCCCAATGCACGGGCAACATCCTAGCGGCAGCCGGGACGGATTGAGACCCATTCAACTTGAATGGGTCCATGACTATCCGCGACCGCAAAAAAATCGAACAAGTTCTATTTTTTTGTGGTGCGGAGGCATGGCCAGAAACACCACGGAAGCACTAGGTAATGCTTCCGTGGGGTTCCGATCCGTGCTTCAGTTCTGCAAGTAAATGGGTCCGCATCCGTAATGCGGAATGCACATGCGCCGCTGCTCGTGGATTGCGGACTCGCCATATGCCGGCCGCAATATGGCCACTGGCCACAACGCTCATGTGCAAGATGCCAAAGGCCCGCTCACATTTCCATTTTACACTCATGCGTGCTGTCCGCATTTTCCACGTACAGCACACGTACCTATTGATTTTAATGTGTCTGTTCACATTTAAGTATTTTTTTACTGACCATGGGTCAGTAAAAAAAATCACAGGGACATGCACTACTTTGATCAGTGGTGCAGACCAAGCTCGCCCATGAAGTCTATGGTTCCGTGAAAATCACTGACACACATCCATGTTGTGTCCGTGTTGCGTTTTTCACTGAAGCATAATAGGAGATTCTTTGGAAATTAATTTTCAGCTGAGCAGCGTCAGTGAATTACCAATGACACATGGATGGTAAAAACTTACACATGGACCAACCACGGATCCTTCATAAACAGCTTCAGGGATGAAACACGTACACATTTTTCACGGACGTGACACTGACATGGAAATGTGAACAAGAGCTAAGTGTGTGAATCTGGTAAAGTGAATC
Organism: Bufotes viridis; assembly: GCA_033119425.1. Classification (NCBI taxonomy): domain Eukaryota; kingdom Metazoa; phylum Chordata; class Amphibia; order Anura; family Bufonidae; genus Bufotes; species Bufotes viridis. The sequence goes on from CM065596.1 coordinate 66,286,121, forward strand.
TTGTAAAATTCTCCAATAATCCTGTATTTTTGGTCCTATCTGGTCTCTAACTTTCATTTCCCTCTAACCCCTCAAAGTCAGCCTTCTTTTGGTTGTCAGAAAATCACAGTGGGGTCTTTTACTATCCAGAAATAAACCTATATTTGCGTATATCTGGCACAGATTGAGGCACAAAGGTTATTTGCGCTGCAATCTGCGACTTTTGCCTTTAAAGTAGGGGAAGGTGGGTGTCCCATCCAGGACCAGGTTTTTTTCTCATTTGATGATAAATGGACAACTTACCTTTTTAGAATGCTACACTGATACTTTTTTCCATAGATAATTTTCTTACGGCACCAAAGTTGTTAGGGTGCAAATTTACCATCTCCCTACACCATTTTTCCGGCAAAAAAGTTGCAAACCCCCCTGTTTCCAACTTGTTATACACCATTGCAACTTAATTTAGTTACAAGTGGTGATTCTACAAAGCCTTTGCCACCTTCCGAGAAAAGGTGGTAGCAAGGCAAGGGATGGGGCCAGCAGTTTTCTAGAAGCAAATAAAGACAACTCTACGGCAGCTGCCATAGTAGATTTCTGTTTAGGTGCACGGATTGCCAGTGGTTGCACCTAATTTATGATGAGGCCCGCACTTTGTAATAAGTTAAGAGCATCCTCCGGCAGTGCAGGGGATATAAAGTCTGACATACCACATGCCGGTCTTGATAAATCTCCTCCAATATCTTTGTTAAAAAATGCTTAAAGTTGCTTGCTTGAAGGAAATTTTACACATTATTTATAACAAGAGTGTCTAAAGGAACCTAGAGCTAGGATCTAGTATTAATTATAACTTATGCTGCCTGAAAATTTACACCCCTGCTCATTTAATGAAAAATAGCCAGAAATGTTTATTTATTCAGGATACATACCTTCTGTGAACTATAGATAGATTATTGCAGTGCATGCCTCGCATGCTTATGTCGATATGAGAACATATATGTCATGTCAGTCTTTTCATGCATTCTAATTTTTATTTTATCAGTTAGAAGATATTACTAAATATTTCATAAAAAAAGAAAGCTTACTGAAAAAATAATAAAAAATCATCAAAAGAAGAAACCTAGGTTGAAGCCTTTTGTTTTTACAAGACAAGAGGGTTGTGCACCTCAGTCCATCAGAGTGATGAATTCTTACAAGAAATACTTTCAATCTTCTTTTAAAACTCACGGGAGGAATGTTACGTCCTGGAGCTATAAAAGACAGCTACAAAAAGAATGGTTTATAGAATATATTACACATTTCTCCATTGCTGTTTCATGAATAGAAATGGATTGCATTGCAGATATGCATCACCATCATTATACACCGCTACAAACAGCACAAAAATTGATCTCTTGACTAATGTCCTCTCATGTGCTAGATTGATAGATTGTTTTTGCCAGTCAAATAAACTCTTTTCAGGCTCTCTACATCACATGGACACTTTTCAATGTTTTCCTCAAAATGCCATTTTTCAATCTGTGATTGAATCAATTTTGCTCATACAGTACGTTATGGTGCTTGTGTATAAATTGACAGGTAAATGGAAAGAGCTCGCTATGTGCTGTAAGTATGTAAACAAATCTATCAAACGCTGATTCTTTCTTACTTCAACATACCATATCATTAGTGCTCATTTATCAACAGCCTCTCCACCCCAAGTTTTTTCTTTAAAAGCATTTTATCACTTTTTTTTCTGGAAACCAATTGGACTCCAACTGTCAATCTACTCTTTGCTTATTTTTCTAACATCTCATTATTATTTTTTTCTTTCTTCAAACACTGTAGTACTTCAATGTTGTTTTTCACGCTGCCTCACTCTGCCTTACATTTCAGTCGTAACATTTAATCCATTTGCTACTACCAGTTTTTGGACTATTTTCACAGTCCTGATGTGTACAAATAAAACCTAGTAAATTATTTAAAAAAATAAAAATCATACCCATATATTTTCTAAAAGTAGACACCCATCACTTTGCATAAAAGTTGACATTAGTGGATAAAAGTGTAACCCAAGCAGGAAGCTATATGAAATAAACAGTCAACATATGCAGAGTTTATACATACCACTTAGGCCTAAATTTACATGCATACATCTTCATAAAATCATCACAACTGCAAAGACTAAAAATTACTAAATTTTTTTACTGATGACCTATTCTTTAGTGGCGCTACTTCTCCAGCTTTGCCTAGGCCCTGTGACGTCACGTTCATCAGTCACATGGTTTAGGCACAGCTCAGCCCCATTGAAGGGAATAGGGCTGAGCTGTAATACAAAGCACAGCCACTATACAATGTACAGTGCTGTGATTGGTGAGCAGAGAGAAGGCTGTGGCGCTGCTGTCTTCTTAAACAGCTGATTGGCTGGGGTCCCAGGGTCCCAGCTGTTGGACCCCTCTGATCAAATTACTGATAGGTCATCAGTAAAAAATAAAAACTTTAGTTTTTAAAACATTTTTATTAACAACAAAACGCCAGTGACATAGAAGATGCACGTAGTACAGAGGTACAAGATGATAATCATTATGTTCCAGATGCTATTGCCTCAATAATGTACTGTACATCAAAGTTGAAACACAGTATTTTACATCCATATGTCACTTTATCTTAGGCGACATGCACATGACAGTTGTTTTTCTCGGCTTCCATTTCAGTTTTTTTGCAGATAGGATAAGAAACCATTAATTTCAATGGGTCAGGATAAAAATGCTGACAGTTCATCCGCTTGTGTTCCATGTCCGTTGTCCGCGTTTCTCTTCAGCAAAAAAGTAGTGCATGTCCTACTTTTTTCTCATTTGTGGACGAGGATAGGCATTTATTACAAGGGATCTGTGAAAACAAAGGAATCCTCCCCAAAAATGATGGACCATCAGTTTTTTTGCGGATCCCGATTTGCGGACAGCAAAAAACAACTGTCGTGTGCATGTAGCCCTATACATATAGAAAACAGTTGTTAATCTTTTTTAAAGAGTGTTAAATGTTGCATATATAAAAACAATGAACAAATGATTGTCGCGCAGGATAAGACAACTGGATGAGAGAGAGACAGTTATAGCCTAAGTGATATACACATTATTGAAGAACTAGGTGAGAATCAGGGTTGGGGAGGTTTCTGTATTTTCTCCAGGCGCCCCACGTGAGTTTAAATAGGTGTGAAGTCTTGGATTCCCAAAGAGCTAGTTTTCTGTAATCTCTCAGGTGGTGAGCATTTTATAATAATTCTCCTGTAGTTTGGCGCATCTAGAAACTTTGGGAGTTTGTGCCACTATGGCTCTTACTTCCTCACCTGAGAATGATAGTTTTAGGCCCCATTCACGCATCCACAAGTGTTTTGTGGATCCATGGGTTCGCGGATCCGCAAAACACGGACATTTGTGGACCCCACATCGCTGGCACTATATAGAAAATGCCTTTTCTTGTCTGCAATTGCGGACAAGAATAGGACACGTTCTATTTTTTTTTCGGGAACACGATTATGGACCCGGAAGTGCGGATCCTCAATTGCGGAAACGGGCAGGACATAGAGTGTCCCCATAGGAATGAATGGGTCCGCAATTTCGTTCCGCAAAATGCGGAACAGAATTGCGGACGTGTGTATGGAGCCTTAGGTCCACTTCCCATTTAATAATGAATGCAGCTTAATGGACATGTCTAGAGATGAGCGAATCGAAGTTGACGAAATGGAATTCGATCTGAATTTCAGGAAGAATTTGATTTGCAACAAATCCGAATTTCCTCACGCTTCATGGTAATGAATCACATTTGTTCCTAAAATGGTTGCATGTGTGAGGACATGGAACAAGGGAACTCTGGGAACGAGGGATCACCCACAATGCAATGCATGTATCTTTAAAACTTTTATTTTGCTGTATAGAAGTTCAGGGAAAGTATAGGAGGAATAATTCCACAGCATTTATGTTGAACAGGGTTCAGTAGGGGAGGTTACAGCCTGGGTAATAGGAACAGTCCTATTACACCTTGCTGCACTGACTGCGGATCCAAATTGCCATTATATGCCATTCTTGTTATTGGGGTGCAAGTGCTGTTTGATGGGTTTATTACAAGGAAATTTTTCTAAGTCTTCTTTGCCCTTGTGCGGTGGAGTTATATGTTCTAAATAATTTTTTGGATTTTATTAGTGGGGAAAAAAGGGTTTATTATCCGTTGTATGGTGAAGTGAGAAAATGACAGCCCTTTTGGCATGTATTAGTGGCAAAAAAAAATATTATTTGTTGTTCACGGCCCCAGTTATATGGTCTAAAGTATTTTTTGGCGTGTATTAGTGAGGGAAAAAGGGGCTTATTAGCCGTTTTTGGCGTGTATTAGTGGCAAAAAAAAAATTATTTACTCTTCAGCAGTGAAGTTCCATTGTCCTACAACCATTTAGGGGTGTATTAACAGGATAGGTACATATGTCCTATTAGCCTTTCTGCAGTGGATTGTGATTGTTATATTTATTTCTTTGAGGTGTATTAATAGGAAGAACAATACATCTTATTAGCCAGTCTGGAGTGAACCGACATTGTTATACAGCCATTGTTGGGGTGTATTAATAGGAAAAATAAGAACGTTTTATTAGCTGTTCTGCGGTGAATTTACATTGTCATACAGACATTGTTGCACTGTATTAAAAGCAAAAGTAAGCATTGTTGGTGTTTATTATTAGGAAAATAAGTACTTCTTATTAGCCATTCTGCGTTGAATTTACATTGTCATTCAGTAGGGTCTCTCTTTATATTTCTTTTGTCCTATCCATTTTCTTTGTACATTTTTGTTGTATCCAATATAGGGCCTTAAAAGGGACATAATAGATTTAGATGCAGGGGACAGGAAAACTCCACCATCAGGGGCAACCCTGGGCACAGGGGTATATAGGGTTTAACAGGGACTCTCACTTTCCCTTCTCTATATCCTTCTCAATATCTACATCTCGCCCTTTCCTCCCTTCTTTATATCCCTTTTTTAACTAGTTTTTGGGAGGCAATCTTCTTACTTTTAGCTACTTTCTATCAGGTAGCATATACTTTTAAAGCACCTTATATATCTTTACCCATCTGATTAAATAAAGGGTTTTTAAATAGCACGTTAACTTTGAATTACCTTCTTATTAGCCATTTTGAGTTGAATTTACATTGTCATTCAGTGATGAAATTTGTTTGTGATACAGCCTTTTTGTAAAAAATGGTTGGTGAATGTAGATTTCCTTATGTAGGGACTGAGTAATTGCGTTGATTAGCCATTCAGTGGTGAAATTTGTTTGTAATACAGCTTTTTAGGGAAAATTGGTCGGTAGCTGTAACTATGTTCCAGGACAATATGTGTTATTTATGGCCCACTGGGTAAATGTGGTACCTGCCCAGCCACACCAGCAATTTGGCCAACTTCAATGTTAGCAAGTGGCAGCTCATGCGAGACACCTGCCGTTTGCTCAGGCCCTTGAGGAGGCCACTTTATTTGTCAGTCGCCAGCTTGCTAGCGTAGTGACAGCGGATTGTCACCATTCGCCAGAGGATGACTATCTGGCTCTCTACCATGTTAGATCCTCGCTACCGGTCCAAAACGGGGCTTTTTTATACCCGCTGAGAGCGAGGACAAACTGAACTAAACTGAACTACTATAGAGAGCATCCTATGTAGTCAGTTGACAGCCTATCTGTTCCATCGTACATCCTCTCGCTAGGTCTGACTGGGGGCCTTCTGTGCTCATGTTCTACTGCCATGGCTGCTGGGGGTGGGGAGGTGTTAGGAGCAGTATCAGCTCTATCAGCAGCAGCCTGAGTCTAGAATCACTGATGAGCAGTTTTCTACACCCGCATAGAGAAGAAACTACTCACCAGCAGCTAGACATAGAGCAGGACCTGAACCAACAGGTGATGGCATACTTGCAGTAGCTGCAACTGGCTGAGTTTGCCCTGGAAAAGCTGTCCTTCCTGGCCAGTAGTGTGGCATCAAAGCGGGTGTTTAGTGCAGTGGGGCTATAGTTACCCCAAAGGAGAACTCGCCTGTCCACCCAAAATGTGGACAGACTGTCAAGATGAATCAGCCAGGATTTCCACCCACCAATGCCTGATGCATCAGATTAGATCATTAGCCTCACCCAAACCTTGACAAAGAGACCAGTTTCTTCTGGCTACCTGCCTTAGCCACTATTTTGATGCTGCCACCCGCCTGATGCACACATCTGATGCCAAGTGCTGCGTTTACACCCACCATAGTCAGCGGGTACTGTTATTGCCACCCACCTCCCCACTCCGTCACTCTGTGGTCTCCTCATGGTGCTGCTGCCATTTCCACACTATGTCTCCTTGCCACTCCGTGGCAACCTCATGCTGCTGCCACCATAACACTTTGTCATTATGCCACTCTGTGGCCTCCTCAGGCTGCTGCTGCCACCTCCACACTCTGTCATTGTGCTACATTGTGGCCTCCTCATGCCATTGCTGCTGCCAACTCACCACTATGTCACTTGGCCACTCTGTGGTCTCCTCATGTTGTTTCCGTCTCACCACTATGTCATAGGATCACAATGTGGACTTCTCCAGCTGTTCTCACACCCTCCCTCTCCATAAGAGGGCCACTATTTTGCCTCTTTGGGCTAGATGACATGACCATTTATTTGACCCTTCTTCTGATCTCTCAGAAGGAAGAAAAATGAGATGCACAACAAATCCTGTCTGAATAGCAGCTGTAAGGCCTGTATGGTCCCATCAGAATTGGCTTATGATTTGGTAGCCAAAAAGCAGGACTGGGTACAAAACACAGAAGACATGCAAATATTCCATTCACGTGTCATCTCTGTTTTGGATCCACTCCTTTTTTAAGAATTAGCAATACTAATAGATTACTGACCAAATGCTGACTGAGTAAAGGCGGATGCTCAACAGACAGGATCCGTTTTTAGGGTTATTGTTCTGACGGATCAGAGGAAGGGCAAAATAATCAGTCAACAAAAACTTACTGCTGACACCCTCTCCACTCTGTTGGGGATCTACTTGTATAAGCCTTTAATAGAAAAGGTTCTGAAGATATTTATGTGGAATCAGCTGACGACAGTGTAAAAGGAGTGCGTTTCTTCTTGATGCTAACATCGACCTGTAAAGCTGAATTGATACTTGAGTTATTTGGTTTTGGCCCTGTAACTGCCCAAATAAGTAAGGCGTGCAGTGATTCTAAGAGCGACGCCTGTCATCTCGCGTTTCATACTGACTCACATTATTGTTTCACTACCACAGCAGACTCCCTATGCATGTTACTGCACGGCACATAATTCTACACCACTATACAGGCTCTCTGCTGCCATGAAATAGCTGTTTTTAGCATGATTCGCATCAAATAAATTCAGATCGAATCAACTTTTTCAGAAAATTCGGCGAATCGGCTGAATTGAATTTTTGGGAAATTTGCTCATCTATAGACATGTCCCTTGGTAGGGGTGAGGTGTATAGTTTAGATATTTTCTGGCAAGGTTCTCTAGTACACATAACCATCTGTTCGAAGCAGGTGGGGGTATTGTCACTAGTAGGGATGAGTGAATCGACTTTTCGCATAATACTTTGCTTGAATACTGTACAGAATTAGAATGTATTGGCTCCTATGAGCCGAAGTTGTTACTTTGCAAAGTATCGCAAGACTTTGCATAATAATTTCATAAATCAATTTCTACTGTAAAAAACATTTCCCGAACTCGGGTTCGGTTCCAGGTTAAAATGAGAGAGAGTACCAAAATAGTCCAGTAGTGCATGGATGGCTGGGAAGGCCTCTATGGGGTTGGTGATGATTAAAAGCAGGTCATCTGCGAAGGCGGCCTGGGTATGTGTTTCTTTTTAATTTTAATTCCCTGTATTCTGTGATCAAGCCTACAAGCTTGTAGGAGTGATTCCATAGATAGGACAAACAAAAGTGGAGAAAGCGGGCATCCTTGGCCTCAGGTCTACCTGCAATGGAACAAGCCATTATCATTTATGTAGGCCCCTGACATCCAGACAGAGGAGAGGTCATTTGACAGTAAAAAGAGTTTAATATCTCTCACCAAGACAACAAATGATTAAATGACATTTAGGTCCCTGACACCCACACAATGGGGAAGTTATTTGACAGTAAAAATAGTTAAATGTCTCCCACCAAGACAGCAAGCAAGTAAACAAAATATAGGCCCCTGATACCCACACAATGGGGCGGTCATTAGACAGTAAAAAGAGTTTAATATCGCCCACCAAGACAACAAATGATTAAATGACATATAGGCCCCTGACACCCAGACAATGGAGCGGTCATTAGACAATAAAACAAGTTAAATGTCTGCCACCAAGAAAGCAAGCAAGTATGTGAAAGTTAGGCCCTGACACTCAGACAGAGGAGAGAGGTCCCATAGCAGAAAAACAGAGGCATCATGTCACCCACCAACGGAGAAGGACACTTTCAGTTATTTAGGCCCCGGCACCCAGACAGAGGAGAGAGGTCCCATAGCAGCAAAATAGGCATCATGTCACCCATCAACGGAGATGGCCACTTTTAGTTATTTAGACCTCAGCACCCAGACAGAGGAGAGAGGTTCCATAGCAGAGAATCAGGCTTCATGTCACCCACCAGTGGGGAAGGCCACTTTCAGATATTTAGCCTCTGGCACCCAGGCGGAGGAGAGGTTCATTCAACTTTGGGTTGCCCAACAAAATAATGTTAAAATTAAACAAAGAGGATTCAATAAAGAAGTGCCCTGGAGTACAAGAATGTATGGTTAAGGGAGGTAGTTATAAATGTCTATTCTGCACAAGGGATAGACAGGTCCTGTGGGATCCATGCCTGATTAATTTTAGGAATGTCAGCTTGTCCACGTTGGCTGTGGACAGGCGGCTGCCTTTGACAGTAATGACGCCACCTGCCATGCTGAATACACGTTCAGACAATACGCTGGCTGCCGGGTAGGCCAGCACCTCCAAGGCATAAAAGGCTAGCTCTGGCCATGTGGACAATTCGGAGACCCAGAAGTTGAAAGGGGCGAACCATCAGACAGTACGTGGAGGGTTGTGCACACGTGCTTCTCCACCATGTTATTGAAATGCTGCCTCCAGCTAACACGTTCCGTATCAGGTGGTGGTGCAGTTTGCTGTGGCATGGTGACAAAACGTTTCCACATCTCTGCCATGCTAACCCTGCCCTCAGAGGAGCTGGCTGTGACACAGCTGCATTGGCGACCTCTTGCTCCTCCTCTGCCTTCGCCTTGGGCTTCCACTTGTTCCCCTGTGACATTTGGGAATGCTCTCAGGAAGGCGTCTACCAGCGTGCGCTTGTACTCAGGCATCTTCCTTTCATGCTCCAGTGCAGGAATTAAGGTGGACACATTGTTTTGTACAGGGATTCCAGCAGGGTGGCAGCCCAGTAGTCTGCACACGTTAAAATGTGGGCAACTCTGCTGTCGGTGCGCAGGCACTGCAGCATGTAGTTGCTCATGCGTGCAAGGCTTTCCAGAGGTAAGGACAAGCTGTCCTCTGTGGGAGGCGTATCGTCATCGTCCTCCATTTTCCCCAGCCACGCACCAGTGAAGGGCCCGAGCTGCGTTGGATGCCTCCCGCTGTGAACATGCTTCATCCTCATCCTCTTCCACCTCCTCCTCATCGTCACGCTCCTCGTCCTCCAGTAGTGTGCCCTGGCTGGCCAAACTTGTACCTGGCCTTTGCTGTTGAAAAACACCTCCCTCTGAGCCACTTCTAAGAGACTGGCCTAAAAGTGCTAAAATTAGTCCCCTTCCTCCTCCTCCTCCTCCTGGGCCACGTCATCTTCCATCATCGCCTAAGTGTTTTCTCAAGGAGACATAGAAGTGGTATTGTAACGCTGATAACGGTGTCATCGCCACTGGCCATGTTGGTGGAGTACTCAAAACAGCGCAACAGGGCACACAGGTCTCGCATGGAGGCCCAATCATTGGTGGTGAAGTGGTGCTGTTCCGCAGTGCGACTGACCCGTGCGTGCTGCAGCTGAAACTCCACTATGGCCTGCTGCTGCTCACACAGTCTCTCCAGCATGTGCAAGGTGGAGTTCCACCTGGTGTGCACGTCGCATATGAGGCGGTAAATGGGTAGGCCGAAGTTAAGCTGTAGCGCAGACAGGCGAGCAGCGGCAGGATGTAATGCCGGAAGCGTGAGCGGACGGCCCGCACTTATGCAGCAGCTCTGACATGTCGGGGTAGTTGTGAATGACTTCTGCAAAACCAAATTCAGCACATGCGCCAGGCAAGGGATGTGCGTCAAATTGGCTAATCCCAGAGCTGTGACGAGATTTCGCCCATTATTGCACACCACCAGGCCAGGCTTGAGGCTCACTGGGAGCAGCCACTCGTCGGTCTGTTGTTGTATACCCGCCACAACTCCTGCGCGATGTGGGGCCTCTCCCCCAAACATATGAGTTTCAGAATGGCCTGCTGACATTTACCCGGGCTGTGCTGAAGTTGGTGGTGAAGGTGTGTGGCTGACTGGATGAGCAGGTGTAAGAAGAGGAGGAGGAAGCCGAGTAGGAGAAGGAAGCAACAGGAGGCAAAGAATGATGCCCTGCGATCCTTGGCAGCAGAAGGACGTGCAACAAAGAACTCTCCGCCTGGGGCCAGCCGCCACTACATTTACCCAGTGTGCAGTTAGGGAGATATGTGCGTCTCTGGCCGTGATTGCTGGTCCACATATCTGTGGTTAGGTGGACCTTGCCACAGATGGTGTTGCGCAGTGCACACGTTATTTTATTGGATACTTGGTTGTGCAGGGAAGGCATAGCTCTCTTGGAGAAGTAGTGGCAGCTGGGAACAATGGACTGTGGGACAGCCACCGCCATCAGCTGTTTAAAGCTGTCTGTGTCCACCAGCCTGAATGACAGCATTTCAAAGGCCAGTCGTTTAGAAATGCTGGCATTCAGGCCCAGGGCTCGAGGGTGGGTAGGTGGGAATTTACACTTTCTCTCCAAGGTTTGTGAGATGGAGAGCTGAACGCTGCCGTGTGACATGGTAGAGATGCTTGGTGACGGAGGTGCTGGTGTCGGTGGCACATCCACTGTTTGCTTGCCGGCAGGTGCCAACGTTCCTCCCGAGGCAGAGGAAGAGGCCGAGGCAGCAGCAGAAGAGGGAGCAGGAGGAACATGCAATATAACACTTATTTAACACCTAGTGTAAAATTTATTTATGTAGAGGATTTATTTTTTCAGGCCTTGTATTTAGACACTAACAAGCTGAGTGCAATGTACCCTTTTACGGACAGATTTACACTTGGCTAGCAACAGCTGAAACCACTGATTTACCGTATTGCTATTTTGGCAATTGAATTTCACCCCAGAACAAAATCTATCCTTTGCCGGACACTATTAAACTTGGACAGCCACAGCTGAAACCAATGATTTAAGGTATTACTATTTTGGCAATTGAATTTCACCCCAGAACAAAATATATCCTTTGCCGGACACTATTAAACTTGGCCAGCCACAGCTGATTCGACTGATTTACAGTATTGCTATTTTGGCAATATAATTTCACCCAGAACAAAATATATCCTTTGCCAGACACTATTAAACTTGGCCAGCCACTGCTGGGACACCATATTTAGGGGATTGCTATTTTGACAATTGAATTTCACCCCAGAACAAAATCTATTATTTGCCGGACACTAATAAAATTGACCAGCCACAGCTAAAACCACTGATTTAGGGGTTTGCTCTTTTGGCAATTGAATTTCACTCCAGAAAAAAAATAATCCTTTGCCAGACACTAGTAAACTTGGCCAGCCACAGGTGGAACACCAGATTTATGGGATTGCTATTTTGGAATTGAATTTCACCCCAGAACAAAATATATCCTTTGCCGGACACTATAAAAATTGGCCAGCCGCAGCTGGAATACCAGAATTAGGGGATTGCTATTTTGGCAATTGAATTTCGTCCCAGAAAAAAATATATCCTTTGCCGGACACTATTAAACTTGGCCAGCCACAGCTGAAACCACTAATTTACGGTATTGCTATTTTGGCAATTAAATTTCACCCTAGAACAAAATATATCCTTTGCCTTGACACTAGTAAACTTGGCCAGCCACAGCTGAAACCACTGATTTACGGTATTGCTATTTTGGCAATTGAATTTCACCCCGGAGAAAAAACTCTCCTTTGCCAGACACTATTAAAGTTGGCCAGCCACAGCTGGAACACCAGATTTAGGGGATTGCTATTTTGGCAATTGAATTTCACCCCAGAAAAAAATCTATCCTTTGCTAGACAACAGACAGTATTACACTTGGCTAGCCACAGCTGGAACACCAGATTTAGGGGATTGCTATTTTGGCAATTGAATTTCACCCCAGAACAAAATCTATCCTTTGCCAGACATTATTAAACTTGGCCAGCCACAGCTGGAACACCAGATTCACGGTATTGCTATTTTGGCAATTGAATTTCACCCCAGAAAAAATCTATCCTTTGCCGGACACTATTAAACTTGGCCAGCCACAGCTGAAACCACTGATTTACGGTATTGCTATTTTGGCAATTGAATTTTACCCCGAGAAAAAACTCTCCTTTGCCGGACACTATTAAACTTGGCCAGCCACAGCTGGAACACCAGAATTATGGGATTGCTATTTTGGCAATTGAATTTTATCCCAGAACAAAGTCTATCCTTTGCCAGACATTATTAAACTTGGCCAGTCACAGCTGGAACACCAGATTCACGGTATTGCTATTTTGGCAATTGAATTTCACCCCAGAAAAAAATCTATCCTTTGCCGGACACTATTAAACTTGGCCAGCCACAGCTGAAACCACTGATTTACGGTATTGCTATTTTGGCAATTGAATTTTACCCCAGAACAAAATCTATCCTTTGCCAGACATTATTAAACTTGGCCAGCCACAGCTGGAACACCAGATTTAGGGGATTGCTATTTTGGCAATTGAATTTAACCCCAGAACAAAATCTATCCTTTGCCAGACATTATTAAACTTGGCCAGCCACAGCTAGAACACCAGATTTAGGAGATTGCTATTTTGGCAATTGAATTTAGCCCCAGACCAAAATCTATCCTTTGCCAGACATTATTAAACTTGGCCAGCCACAGCTCAAACCACTGATTTACGGTATTGCTATTTTGGCAATTGAATTTCACCCCAGAAAAAAATATATCCTTTGCCAGACAGCAGACAGTATTACACTTGGCTAGCCACAGCTGGAACACCAGATTTAGGGGATTGCTATTTTGGCAATTGAATTTAACCCCTCAATAAAATATAGAAATTTCTATCCTGAGTTTCTAGAGGTGACACTAAGCACAGCCAAGCCCCTGATATAGCAAAAAAAAAAACTACTATTGATGGCTTGATGGACTTGGTGGCAGCTTGTGCTGTTGCACCACAAGGCACAATATGGCCGCCGATCACCCCAGAAAAAGTGACAGAAAAGCGCTCTGTGCAGCCTAAAAACCAGTGAGCAATTAACTAGCAGAAGTTGAATGATTCACAGCTGTAGATCGATCACTTCATTAGGTGTTTTTGCTGAGTTTTTCCTGTCTAATCTCGCCCTCACAACAGCTGCATCCTATCCCTACACTAATCAGAGCAGAGTGACGTGCGGCGCTACGTGACTCCAGCATTGAATAGAGGCTTGTGGGCTAAGTATAACTTAACTGTCTTCTCATTGAGTATATTTTCAATTGGGATCTAAGGAGATCTAAATCATGAATGACATCTGGGAGGTGTGTTTTATGCAGGGACTCCAGTTTGCGAATCTGGGCTTGCGGTTTTAGTATCTCAGCTTCCCTGCGCTTTTTAACATATGTTCCCAGTGATATGAAGTGTCTTCTCACTACTGCCTTATGCGCTTCCCAGATCACGCTTGGTGATGTGTATGCAGATTCATTGACTGTAAATTATTCCTCAATTTTCCCTGCTATTTGTTTCACATTATCTAGGTTGTGCCAAACTATTTAGTTAAGTTTCCATTAGTGACTATCAAGCACCAAAGTATTCGGGTGTTCAGCCCGAACACATTGCTATATTCGTGTGCTCGGCCGAGCACCCAAGTATAATGGAAGTCAATGAGAGACAACCAGGCACCCCCTGCTCTGAAGAGGGGAGGGTGCCTGGTCCAATGAAAAGGCCAGAAAGTGACAGAAATACCACCAAAATGGATTGGGAACAGCATGTGGACAATGTCTGGATGCATCTGGGACTCCCAGGTTGGTGCTGGGAACCATGTTGTCCGAGCTGCACGTCACTTTTACAGACTGACAAAAATATGCACAAAACCGCCCCCAAAAATAAATTTCACAAGAAAAATTGTTAGGAAAGACTCTTTCCTGTATATTCAATTGTATATAAAGTGCAATTGCTGCCAAAAATTACACATAAATGAGGGCCTCATTCACATTGTGGTACAATTGTTCAAGTAGTGGGACTCCTACACTCGTAAAGCCTATGCACTAAGTGAAAGGAATGCCAAAAATTACAAGGAACCGGCACTACAATGCATCCTTTATTACACATAAAAGAGGGCATCATACACACCCTTGAAAAATTATGATAAGTGGCCTGCTGGTGACCCTAAAAACATTTGGAGTAAGGGCATGCTGGTGACCCTCTAAAACATTAGGTACGAGGGCCTGCTGCTGAGCTGACCCTTCAAAACTTTAGGGGCGAGGAGCATGCTGGTTAGCTGATGCGCTAAAACATTATATGCGAGTAACTGCTGGTGAGCTGATGCTCTAAAACATTATATGCTAGTGACTGCAGGTGAGCTGATGCTCTAAAACATTATATGCGAGTGTCTGCAGGTGAGATGATGCTCTAAAACATTATATGCGAGTGCATGCTGTTCAAATGATGCTCTAAAACATTATATGCGAGTGCATGCTGTACAGCTGACGCTCTAAAACAATATATGCGAGTGCATGCTGTACAGCTTACGCTCTAACACATTATATGCGAGTGCATGCTGTTTAGCTGACCCTATAAAAAATTGGAGTTGAGGGCCTGCAGTTGAGCTGACTCTATAAAAAAATTAGAGTGGAGGGAATATATACAATCTGGATGAGGAGGAAGAGGAGGAGGAGAAAACAAGATTCAACCATATACTCTTTTTTGTGGTGGAAAAGGTGCATGGGAATAAACTACAGTAGATTGAGTACATTCTAAGTAATAGATTGAAATTGCCTTTATGTTCATCATTAGCTCAGCTCTCCTCTGGTGGAGTTGAGAAGTCAGGGGCAATCCAGGCCTTTTTCATTTTTATCTGAGTCAACCTGTCAGCATTGCCAGTGGACAAGCGGATACGCTTACCTGTTATAATGCCACCAGCAGCACTAAATATATGCTCAGACAAAACGCTGGCGGCAGGGCAGGCTAGCACCTCCAAGGCGTACAGTGCAAGTTCGTTCCACGTGTCCAGCTTTGACACCCAGTAGTTGTAAGGCACTGAGGGATCATTTACTAGGCTGACACGGTCTGCTATGTATTCCTTCACCATCTTCCAAAACTTTTCCCTCCTTGGCGGAGTGTCATGAATGTGTCCAATACCTTGGAGAGTGTTGCCCTGCCTTTGTTTGAACTGCTGTGTGTTCCGCTTGTGTCCCTTACTCGGTTGCCTAAGGAAGTATGGACTCTGCCAGCCGCGTTGTCAGATGGAAAATTTTGGAGCAATCTCTCAACAAATACCTTCTAGTATTGCACTATTTTACTCATCCTCTCCACCACAGGAATGAGAGATGAGAAGTTCTCTTTGTAGCAGGGGTCGAGCAGGGTGAACACCCAATAATCTGTGTTATGTAAAATGTGTATAACGCGAGGGTCGTGGGAAGGCAGCCTAACATGAAGTCAGCCATGTGTGCCAGAGTACCAACAGGCAAGGCGTTGATGTCAAAATCAGGATGACGCTCCATCTCCTCCTGCTCCTCCTCTTCTTCTGCCCATCCACGCTGAACAGATGGAATTAAAGTTCTATGGGTACTACCCTCTGTAGCAGAGGCAACTTTCTCCAGCTCCTCTTCATGGTCCAATTTACGCTGAGAAGACGAACTGTGGGTGGTCTGGCTATCACCCTGTTTAATGTCCTCCCCCATTTCCTCGGCTGCCACATTCAGAGCGTCCTCTTTAATTGTGAGCAGCGATCGTTTAAGAAGACACCACAGTGGGATGGTTATGCTGATAATAGTGTTATTTCCACTAACCATCTGTGTGGATTAATCAAAGTTTTTTTGAAACCTCACAGAGGTCTGACATCAATGCCAACTCCTCGCTTGTGAATAGTGGCTGTTGACTTGAAAGGCGACGACCATGTTGCAGCTGGTATGCTGCTCACAAAGCCTGGCCAACATGTAGAACGTAATGTTCCAGCGTGTGCTCATGTCGCACAACAGTCGGTGAGCTGGAAGCCTCAAGCGCTGCTGCAGCATTGACAGACCGGCTGAAGCTGTGGACGACTTGCGGTAATGGGCACACACCTGGAACCACTTCAGTAGTAGCTCTTGCAAATTGGGGTAGGTTTTGATAAACCGCTGAACCACTAAGTTTAAGAAGTGGACTAGGCATGTCATGTGTGTCAGGTTGCCGAGCTCCAAAGCCCCCACCAAGTTACGGCCATTGTCCGACACAACAATGCATGGTTGAAGCTTGAGTGGCGAGGTGGACCTTCCCAGTAAGTGCTTTGGTCAGGGCACTGGTGATGTTGTGGGACACATGCTGGTGTAAGGCAGGCACCCCACACCGTGAAAAATAGTGGGAGCTGGGGACTGCGTACTGATGGACAGCTGCCGACATCAGGCTGCAAAGTCCTCAGTGTCCACAAGCCTAAATGGCAACATTTCAAGGGCCAGTAATTTTGAAAGTTGCGCATTTAGTGCTATGGCCTGTGGGTGGGTGGTTTGGTAATTTGTGCTTGCGTTCAAATGCCTGTGATATCGACATTTGGATGCTGCACTGGGACAGGGAAGTGGATGTTGTTGCTGACGGTTCATGCAAAGGTCTAGGTGCAGGGCGAGGGGCATCCGGGCCTGCGCCTTTGAAGAAGGATTGCCCAGCAGTGCACAACACAGGGAAAGAGGAGGCAGTGGTGTGACCCGCAGACCCAGATTGTGGACCCAGGCATTTGGCCCACTTATTAGGGTGCTTGGATGCCATGTGGTGGTGGTGAGGTTGCTAGTGTTCACGCCCTGGCTCATTTTGGTACGACACAGGTTGCAAACTGCCACTCTTTTGTCATCTGCATTTTCCTCAAAAAGCGCCATGCTGCGGAACACCTACCCCTTGGCAGGGTAGATTTACGCATGGGGGTTCTCGGTGGAACGGTTGCGGGCCTGTTTGGTGTGGGCCATTTTTCCTCTTTTGAAACCCCACTGCCTCTTCCAGACTGTTGCGGTGCTGCGGATCCCTCCCCTCTGTACTGCTGTCCTCGCTCGGCTTTTCACCTTCCTATGTTGGGTCAGTGACCTCATCGTCCACCACCTCCTCATCCACTTCCTCACTCTGCTCATCCTCCTGACTTGACCTAACCACAACCTCAGTGATTGACAACTGTGTCTCATCATCATCCACCTCGTGAACGAATGATTGACATTCACCACAGTCATCTTCTTGAGACTGTGAAGGCTCAAGAGGTTGGAAAGCAGGGCACAATATCTCAGGTCCCTCTTCAAGCGTGCTGGGCAAGAGGGCCAAATCTAATAGTGCCGCTGGAAAGAGCTCCTCGGAATATCCGAGTGTGGGATCACTCGTTTGGCAAGCCTCTCCATGGTGGGAAGAAGGATGATCAGAGTGAGGATTCGGTTGGCCAGACTCTTGGCTACAGAGACTGGATGAGAGGGTGGTGCTTAACTGACTGGAAATACTATCTTCAGCAATCCAACCAACCAACTGTTTGCACTTGTCCGACTTGGACAGTGTTGTCCTGCGTGGCCCAGCTAAGTTGAACATGAAGCTGGATACGGTTGTTGTTTTTTTTTTTCTGGTGCACTGGCAGCAGGCACAGTTTTATTGTGCACAGGGCCACAGCTTTTGTGTACACCATCAGCATCACGTGCACTTCCCCGTCGCTCTCCTTCTTCATATTAATTGTTTTGTCACTAGATGTGGAGCAGATTGTTTTAATGTCCGCTAAAGGCACAATTTTTGGATGCAGGACAGTATATGTCACAGAGACCCACAGAATATGGACACTATATTAGGCCCAGATTATTGGAATTTGTAATACAGCCACTGTTTGCAGATGTTCTACACTATTGGTTACAGAACACCACAGATTATGGACACTAGATGTGGCCCAGATTATTGGAATTTGTAATGCAGACACTGTTTGCAGATGTTATACACCATTGGTTACAGAACACCACAGATTATGGAGACTAGATGTCGCCCAGATTATTGGAATTTGTAATACAGACACTGTTTGCAGATGTTCTACACTATTGGGTACAGAACATCACAGATTATGGACACTAGATGTGGCCCAGATTATTAAAGACACAGTCTAAGGATGATGTACTGTATATGTCACTAATAGGTATAAAATAAAAATATCTTGCTGCTGTCAAACACACACAGTAGTCCTTAAAAAGAACTTTGGGGTCTTTGAAATGCTTTTGGTAGTAAAAACAGCAAATGTCTCTCCCTGCACTATCTGTCCCTTTCAAAGCACTGTCCCTGAGACTTCACAAGGTAAATAGATTGCTGCTCTAACACACACACACACAGTAGTGCTTGAAAGGACTTTTGGGTCTTAGAAAAGCTTTCTCAGAATAAAAACTGTGAAAATCGCTCTCTACACTGTCTTTCCCTTCCTACCCTCTGCTCTCCCTAACTATAACTGATCCGAGCACAGTTTGACAAAGGCAGATTGTATGTCGAAACGCATCACTGGAATGTGACAATAAATCACAGCAAGATCTTCTAAAAGCTAGTGCCGGTCTCTTCTCTTCTGATCCGAGCACGTGTCATCGGGTGCTATACCACCTTCGATGACGTGTTCCGGCCAGCCAATCACTGTAATGGCAGCAGCCAACATGGCTACTGGCATTTCAGATAGTGGTGCGTGAGACACGCTGAAAAAAGGAACCAGAATTGGAGGCGCCAAAACCACATAGACAGAATGATATGTTTCAGTGTAACGGAATAATAAAAATCCAATATAATCTAAAACCATATATTCATAAAAACCAATATAACCAATATTTTTATGAATATATGGTTTTAGATTATATTGAATTTTATTATTCCGCTACACTGAAACATATCATTCTGTCTATGTGGTTTTGGCGCTCCAATTTTGGTTCCTTTTTTCAGCGTGTCTCACGCACCACTTTCTTCATTCTTCACTACCTATCCTAAGTCTACCTAGGCTAGGTTGGGACCAGTGGCAGCCTACTCATCTATTTGTTCAATTTTTGACATCTTACTTTTATTATTTTTGACATGCTACTTTTATATACCTCGCTGATAATTAATGCATTACTTCTCTAGCCTTTACTTTCCTTAGCCTTTCCTTTGGCACCCTGCTAAGTTATTCTGGGACCCTCTTCCTTGAAGGTCCAGGTACTAACACTCTTTTTTATCTTCCTGTCCCTGACTTACTGGCATTACAGTGAGGGCAGTACTTACCTGCACCTTTTATTAGGTGCTTAAAACCTGCAAAACGTGCGGTCGAGTACACGCGATGTGCTGAGCATAGCGATGCTCGAGCCGAACAGTTATTCGGCTGAGCATGCTTGCTCATCACTAATCATAACTGATTTTCAAAATAAAGGATACGGTTTTTTTCTGCTCTTTTGATGGTGATGTGAAATTTACCTTACCTGATAACTCTTTCAGTGCTGCATGCTCAGAGGAGCTCAAATTATCTGGGGATCTCTGACATGTACAACTTACCCTAACCGAATCCTTCTCAAGTACTCTTTTGACATCTATCCAGAGCAGAAGATCTAGACATCGGGTGGTAAACCTCATCTTTTTTTGTACAAAAATTCAAATTTGCAGTTTTGGTGTAACATCCATAACATAGGTAGCAAAAACAACTCTTTATTACACCTGTCTGAGAAGCAGCAGAATACTGATAAAAAATGCTATGGCAATTAAAAATGATTGTTTATATACTGTAGACAGCCAAAGAACAAAAATGTCTTCTTCATCTAATCATTTTTTCAATCAGTCAGAAACATATTAGTAGTAATAATTAGAGATGAGTAAAGAGTTGAAAAATAGATTCAGCAACTTTGCTAAAGTTAGCCAAGAAATTTGATTTGTTACAAATTAATTTGTCACAAATTGCTATAAATCAGGTGTACCCAGGTCACTCTGCCTTAGGGTATGGCCATAAGGACCAGCCGTGTTGTGAGCGGGTTGCAGCCATGCTGCTGTGAAGAACTGCGTGGCCAAATAGCCCGCAGCTGCCTTTCATTTAATAATGAAGACCTCACTGTATAGTCCTTCTTCATTGTTAATAGCTGCTTGGAACCTTTAAACATGGGGCTGTTGCTGGTATGGGGTTTGGCTGATTAGGTTGGAGAACAATATGCATATTATTGACGTACTTGCCTGCAATCTCCTGCAGGTTATTTGACAGTAAACACGGAATATTAATCAGCTCAGGCATACCCACTTCTCCAACCCCAGTGCTCTCCTGCTCTATAGGTAGGAGCCCTTCTTCTGCCATCTGCTTTTCCTCCTTTTCCACATCATCTAATATTGATGATAATATATCATCAAGAACATCCATCTCCTCCCCTCTAAGCATCTTGCTGATTTTTCCATGGAGACTTTGAAGGATTATTTGGAAGAAGTAAAGCCAGCAAAATATCAGGATGGTGATCATTAAGACCTGGACCCCTAAGGGTGCACTACAAATAATGTAATGCAAAGTAATTCGTAACAACTCTAATTTCTTTGTGAAATTTGGCAAACAGCTGGATCAAATTTTTGATAACTTTGCTCATCTCTAGTTTTGATCTATAGTGAAGTGCTGCTTTGTAAGTTTTCACTTGTATAATTTTATTCTCTATCAATGTGAGGTGAAAAATTACTAGATTGTTTTTCAAAGACTCATACGCTCACAAGCTCATAGAAATTGGCATCAAACTAGCTTTTCTGGCAAAGTGTTAGGAAATTTTTGCAAAACTGCTTCCCAATCACTGAAATGTCAATTTAATGTCTAAACTGAAAGCTTAACAATTTCTGACACTGTAAAGAATGTACTTTTCATTTTATCTGAAACAATTCCAAGGTAATGGACACTATTGAATTGGAATATGTAATAATTAACACTTTAAATGGTTCACCTAGGATGGGTATTTATTCAAAGTAATTGACATTATTTCATTGGTGAACCAGAAATTAGAAACTTAAATAAAAAAAAAAAAACATGGAAAATAAGTAAATGGTTCACCAAAACCTGGACAATGTTACAGTGCACAATGTAAAATGCGTTATTATCTTAAACACTAAAAAGTAACTAAAATGTGCCCATCTGCTGTCAATAGACACCTGTAGACATCCCTATTAACCGCTTCAGCCCCCCTAGCTTAAACACCCTTAATGACCAGGCCACTTTTTACAATTCCGCACTACACTACTTTCACCGTTTATTGCTCCGTCATGCAACTTACCACCCAAATGAATTTTACCTCCTTTTCTTCTCACTAATAGAGCTTTCATTTGGTGGTATTTCATTGCTGCTGACATTTTTACTTTTTTTGCTATTAATCAAAAATGACCGAAATTTTTGCAAAAAAATGACATTTTTCACTTTCTGTTGTAAAATTTTTCAAAAAAACTACATTTCTATATAAATTTTTCTCTAAATTTATTGTTCTACATGTCTTTGATAAAAAAATCCAATAAGTGTATATTTATTGGTTTGGGTAAAGAGTTATAGCGTTTACAAACTATGGTGCAAAAAGTGAATTTCTGCATTTTGAAGCAGCTCTGACTTTCTGAGCGCCTGTCATGTTTCTTCAAGAGCTAGAATGTCAGGAAAGTATAAATACCCCCAAATTACACCATTTTAGAAAGAAGACACCCCAGAAGTATTCGCGGAGGGGCTTGGTGAGTTCATGTATCATTTCATTTTTTCACAAGTTAGCGGAAAATGACACTTTCTGAGAAAAAAAAAAAAAAAAAGTTTCAATTTCTGATAACTTCTGGCAAAAAAATAAAAATCTCAGACGGACTCACTATGCCCCTCAGTGAATACCTTGGGGTGTCTACTTTCGAAATGGGGTCATTTGTGGGGTGTGTTTACTGTTCTGGCATTTTGGGCGGGGCTAAATTGTGAGCCGCCATGTAAAACCTAAAGGTACTCGTTGGAATTTGGGCCCCTTTGCGCACCCAGGCTGCAAAAAGTGTCACTCATGTGGTATCGCCGTACTCAGGAGAAGTAGGGCAATGTGTTTTAGGGTGTATTTTACATACACCCATGTTGGAGTGAGAGAAATATCTCTGTAAATTGTCAACTTTGTATAAATTTTTTTTTAAAAGTTGTCGTTTACAGAGATATTTTTCACACAAAGTATGGGTATATATAAAAATACACCCCAAAACATTGCCCTACTTCTCTGAGTACTGGCGATACCACATGTGTGCCACTTTTTGCAGCTTGAGTGCGCAAAGGCCCTAAAACAAATGAGTACCTTTAGGATTTCACAGGGCATTTTACGCATTTGGATTCCAGACTTCTTCTCACGCTTTAGGGGCCCCTAAAATGCCAGGGCAGTATAAATACCCCACATGTGACCCCATTTTGGAAAGAAGACACCCCAAGGTATTCTGTGAGGGTATGGTGAGTTCATGTAAAATTTTATTTTTGTCACAAGTTAGTGGAATATGAGACTTTGTAAAAAACAAAATTAAAAAAACAAAAAAACAATTTCCGCTGACTTGTGCCAAAAAATAAAAAATCTGTGGAACTCACCATGCCCCTCACAGAATACCTACGGGTGTCTTCTTTCCAAAATGGGGTCACATGTGGGGTATTTATACTCACCTGGCATTTTAGGGGCCCCTAAAGTGTGAGAATCCAAATGCATAAAAATGGCCTGTGAAATCCTAAAGGTACTCATTGGTTTTAGGGCCCCTTTGCGCATCTTGGCTGCAAAAAATGTCACACATGTGGTATCGCCGTACTCAGGAGAAGTAGGGCAATGTGGTTTAGGGTGTATTTTTACATATACCCATGCTGCGTGTGAAATATCGCTGTAGCGACAACTTTTTAATTTTTTTATTCAAAGTTGTCAATTTACAGAGATATTTCTCTCACCCAGTATGGGTATATATAAAAATACACCCCAAAACACATTGCCCTACTTCTCCTGAGTACGGCGATACCACATGAGTGACACTTTTTGCAGCCAAGATGCGCAAGGGGCCCTAATTCCAATGAGTACCTTTTAGGAGGGCATTTTTACGCATTTTCTTCTCACGCTTTAGGGCCCCTAAAATGCCAGGGCAGTATAAATACCCCACATGTGACCCCATTTTGGAAAGAAGACACCCCAAGGTAATCCGTGAGGGGCATGGCGAGTTCATAGAAGATTTTTTTTGGCACAAGTTAGTGGAAATTGATTTTTTATTGTTTTTCTCACAAAGTCTCCCTTTCCGCTAACTTTTGACAAAAGTTTAATTTTTCATGGACTCATTATGCCCTCAGCGAATACCTTGGGGTGTCTTCTTTCCAAAATGAGGTCACATGTGGGGTATTTATACTGCCCTGGCATTTAGAGGCCCTAAAGCGTGAGAAGAAAATGCGTAAAATGCCACTCTAAAGGTACTCATTGGTTTAGAGCGCTTTGCGCATCTTGGCTGCAAAGTGTCACTCATGTGTTATCGCCGTACTCAGGAGAAGTAGGGCAATGTGTTTTGGGGTGTATTTTATATATACCCATGCTGGGTGAGAGAAATATCTCTGTAAATTGACAACTTTGAATAAAAAAATTTAAAAAGTTGTCGTTTACAGCGATATTTCTCACACAAAGTATGGGTATATATAAAAATACACCCCAAACACATTGCCCTACTTCTCCTGAGTACGGCGATACCACATGAGTGACACTTTTTGCAGCCAAGATGCGCAAAGGGCCCTAAAACCAATGAGTACCTTTAGGATTTCACAGGACATTTTTACGCATTTGGATTTTCACGCTTTAGGACCCCTAAAATGCCAGGGCAGTATAAATACCCCACAAGTGACCCCATTGTGGAAAGAAGACACCCCAAGGTATTCCGTGAGGGGCATGGCGAGTTTACAGAAAAAAAAATTTGGCACAAGTTAGCGGAAATGGTATTTTTTTTTTTTTTTTACTTTTTTACAGTCTCACATTCCACTAACTTGTGACAAAAATAAAATTTTGCATGAACTCACCATACCCCTCACGGAATACCTTGGGGTGTCTTCTTTCTAAAATCGGGTCACATGTGAGGTGTTTGTACTGCTCTGGCATTTTAGGGGTCTCCGCAATCATTACCCGTATGGCCAGCATTAGGAGTTTCTGCTATTCTCCGTATATTGAGCATACGGGTAATGAGAATTTTTTCCGTTCAGCCTCTGCGCTGAAAGAAAAAATGAACGTCATAGATTTTTCCATTCACATTGATCAATGTGGATGAAAAATCTCTAAAAAATGTGCAAAAAAAGAGGGAAAAGCTATAAAGCTGCGATCGCTAAGGGACCCTAAGGCCTCATTCAGCGTCCATAATTCTGTTCCGCAAAATTTTTGCGGAACAGAATTGTGGATACATTCAATTCTATGAGGGACAGACTTTGTCCCGCTCGGATCCGTAATTGCGGATCCGTAGTTGAAGATCCGCAAAAGTATAGAACATGTCCTATTCTTGTCCGCAGTTGCGGACAAGAAAAGGCATTTTCTATATAGTTCTGGCAATGTGCGGATCCGCCAAAATGTGGAAAGCACATTGCTGGTGTCCGTGTTTTGCGGATCCGCGGATTTGCGGATCCGCAAAACACATGCGGACATCTGAATGAGCCTTACAGGGGGTGATCAGTGACAGGGGGTGACAGGGGGTGATCAGGGGGTGACATGGGAGATCAGGGTTAATCAGTGACAGTGGGGTGGTGGGTGGTGGGGTGGTGGGTGGGGGGTGGTGGGGTGGGGGGCGGTGGGGGGGTTGTGTGGTGATTGGTGCACTTTGATATTTTTTCTCTGGTGGTCCCAAGCAAAGGGACCACCAGAGAAGCGAGCAGCAAGCAGATCAGACGCTGTTCACAGAACAACGTCTGATCTGCGATTTTTTCTGCCATATACAGCCTGCCAGCGCACGATCGGCGCTGGCAGGCTGTAGTATAACTACATGCGAGCGCGCCGATGGCGCGCATTGCGCATGTGCGGGCGCGTCCTCGCGTCATCTCGCGTCTCGCGAGATGACGCGCCGATGCGTCCGATCAGAGCTACAGGGCCGCCCGCAGGACGCATCCCTGCGTTAGGCGGTCCTGTAGCGGTTAATATGAGCTGATACACTCATATGTGCAAGTTAAAGACATATGCATTTTAGGTTAAAGACAAAGGTATCTAAGATTAGTGCCTAGGTGAATGACTCTAAAAGTGCCCTTATACCTTCAATAGAGAACATTCAGCCAACAGTTATCTCCCTCACACACATTCTGTTTGGATGAGCATGTATGTGTTTTCAGTGGAGAGAGAGGAGAAAACTGCTGCAAGAAACTTCTTTTTCCCTGGGAAACCAAAAGGACTGAGCAAAAAATAAAAAATAAATCCCAATTAGGGTTGAGCGAATCTGACTTTGGCTCATAGATCCGAAGTCAATTTGTTTCCATACAGCATTAAAATGTATTGGCTCCATGTAGCCAAACTATTTATCGGACAAAGTTGCGCAAGACTTCGGTGAATTAGTATGGTATTTGTATCTGCGTATTTAAAAATATTTAAAAATAGGAATCTGAAGTGGACTTTGGTACTGGCTGGTACTTCGGTACCAAATCCCACTTCGGATTCCTATTTTAAAATGTTTTTAAATACGCAGATACGAATACTGTAGTAATTCACCGAAGTCTCGAGCAACTGTAGCTGAGACAAAATTTGGCTATGAGGAGTCAATACATTTTAATGCTATATGGAAATAGCATTAACAACAAAGTTTTTGAGCAAAGCGAGTTTGAATTTAAGATCCGAATCTCGATTCGCTCAAGCCTAATCCCAATTATCTGTTGGGAGAAAGTCAAAAACTTCCCATATGCATTAACCTGTTGGCCAGTCCTCTCTAAAATAGAAGGGTTTGCTTGACAATATGTTCACATTAAATAAGATTTGGGTCCTGACATACACATAGCCTATTGTTTTCTATCTTGAAGGACGTGTCTGTTTAAGGCCTATTGCACACGACCGTATGGTTTTGCAGTCTGCAAAAAACGGATCCATAAAAAACGGATGACATTCATGTGCTTTCCGTTTTTTTATGGAAACGGAACATCTGGCGCCTAATAGAACAGTACTCTCCTTGTCTGTGATGCGGACAATAATAGGACATGTTCTATCTTTGAACCTAAACGGAAAAACGGAAATACAGAAATGAAATGCATACGGAGTACCTTCCTTTCTTTTTGCAGACACATTGAAATGAATGAGTTCTGTATACGGAACGCAAAAACGTCCCGTACACTCGCTAAAAAAAAAGTTTGTGTGCAAGAGGTCTAAGCCTGACCATTTTCTCTAGTAAAGCATTTGAATGTTGCAGAGGTCTGTGGGAGTAGCACCCACTCAGATATGACCCAACCATACATTACAAGGAAAGTCATTCATTTGAAATGAGTGGTCAGACATGGCATCCATGGACTCAAGGCTTTATTGTAAAAAGGGATTGTTTTGGTGAGAGAAGTGTTATTTTTAAAATGTAGATTGATATCCTCATGCTTTGTTTTGATTTTTTTTTTGTTAGGAAAGAAAATTGTACTAACTGTGAATTATGTAGTTATGGTATTGGCCATGATATTTTAAATGTTTATATCCTGGGAAAAATTTTTGTAAATCTAGTAGAACTTTTGCATGGACTACACATGAGCACAAGTGCACACTTCTTTTTAGCTAAGGTCTACATACCGTATCCTGTGGTTGAAAGCCCCAAATGCTTCATTCTGTTCTTCACCAATGCAGCCAGTTCTTGCCTTTCTGATCTTCGACACAATGTCATTCTTTGTTGACTTATCCTCTCAGTTGATTTGTTGGAATGTCTGGGAACTTTTCTGCTTAGTCTTCTGGCCCACTGCATGCTCTTCCTTCTCAGTAAGGGATGCTCTGTCTGGTCACTGGATGTGGAATTCCGATGGTCATTACGATTTGATGACATTTCTTTGGTTTCTTTTGTGTCTTCCCATTCCTCAACGCTGATAGATATCTGAGACTTTAAAAACAAAACAATTTCACAGTTGTATTCCATATTAAATGGAAGTCAAAGTAGATCTGTCACCTAAATATGCTTTCCTATGTAAGCTCAGCATATGGCAGAGACAGGTCTGTACTGCTATTAGCCATAACAACTAGTGTTGGGCGAACACCATGAAGTTCGGGTTCGCCGGGTTCGGACGAACTTCAGGTCATAGTTCGGGTTCGGGACCCGAACTTGACCTGAACTTGACCCCGAACCCGGACCCCATCAAAGTCAATTAACTTCACTTTATTGTTTTCCACTATAACATGGCTATAACAGAAAATAATAGCATTCTTAAGATAGAATGCTAAATAAAATGGTCCTTGAGGGGTTAAAAGTTAAAAAAAAAACCTCAACTCATCCACTTGATCGCGCATCCGGTATCCTCTTGCATCTTCTTCATTATGCAGGACCTGCAAAAGGACTTTCAATGACATCACCGCAGGTCCTGCTGAATGAAGATAGAAGGTTTTTCTATCTTCATTCAGCAGGACCTGCGATGGCGTCAACGCACTCACCATGTGGTGAGCGCGACAACGTAATTGAAGGTCCTTTTGCAGGTCTGGCATAAGGAAGAAGATACAAGAGGATACCGGCTGCGCGATCAAGTGAATGAGGTGAGTTTTTTTTTTAATTTTTAACCCCTCAATGCCCATTTTATTTAGCATTCTGTCTTAAGAATGCTATTATTTTCCGCTATAATTATGTTATAACGGAAAATAATAAAATCACCGAACACCGAACCAGAACCCGGATTTCAGTGAAAAAGTCCAGGTTCGGGTCCGGGTACCTGAACTCGCAAAGTTAGGTATGAATCTGAACTTTTCAGTTAGGGTTCGTTCAACCCTAATAACAACCCAAAAAAGATTGCAATGTTTGGTAAACAACATCACATAAATAATATAGGGAACTTATGGTTAGTGAGTCCAGTGTACTCTTTTACTGCTCCTGATAATCAAACAGCACAATTTTTATGTCACTTTGTAAATTATTACAAGAACAGAATGACACAAAATGTACGAAGCTAAACAATTGTAGGAACAAGTCTGTACTAAACTAATGATTGCATCAGATCAAGTTATGACTAATTCCACACATAAATGTGTGAACTTAGAACTCAGGGATCTAGATGTCAGGGAAAATTTGATTTGCAGCAAAGGTGAAATTCCTTGTGCTTCGTGGTAACAAATTGCTTTTTGCTGAATTGGATTAAATTTAAAAAAATCATACTCATCTCATCCCTTTAAGAGTGAATAGCCCGCCACCTCTATGTTGATTGAATGTCCTGCATGAAATTTCGTGCAAGGTGATGTATGACGTCACCATACCGGCTGACGTGATGACATCAGACTTCTTGCGAGATTTCATGCTGGATCTTCAATCAAGATGGCGATGGTGGTCTCTTTGCGATCAAATGGATGAGGTAAGTCTTATTTTATTTATTTTTATAATCAATCTTAACCCCTTAGGGAACCTGCCATATTTCACCCAGGCCATTTTTTGCAAATCTGACAAGTGTCAGTTTATGTGATGATAACTTCAAAACGCTTTTTTTTATGCAGGTGATTCAGAGATTGTATTCTCGTCACATATTCTACTTCATGACAGTGGTAAAATTGAGTCACAAATTTCATTTTTATTTATAAAGAAATTCCAAATTTACAAAAATTTTTGAAATATTAGCAAATTTCTACATTTCTATTTCTCTGCTTTTATAATAGATTGTAATACCTCAAAAAACAATTATTACTCTACATTTCCCATATGTCTACTTCATGTTTGGATCATTTTGTTAATGCAATTTTATTTTTGGGGACGTTAGAAGGCTTAGAAGTTTAGAAGCAAATCTTGAAATTTTTCTAAAAATTTCCAAAACCCACTTTTAAGGATCAGGTCTGAAATCACCTTGTGAGGCTTACATAATAGAAACCTTTTAAAAATGACTGCATTTTAGAAACAACATCCCTCAAGGTATTAAAATTTTTTTTACAAACTTTGTTAAACCTTTAGGTGTTTCACAAGAATTAATGGAAAATGGAGATGAAATTTCAAACAAAACACAACATTTACTGCCATGATTCTGTAGTTTACATAAACACCCCATATGTGGTCGTAAACTTATGTACGGGCACACGGCAGGGCGCAGAAGGAAAAGAACTCCATATGGTTTTGAAAGGCAGATTTCACTAGGATAATTTTAAGCTGCCATTTCACATTTGAAGACATAAATTTGAAGATGCACCACTAGAGTAGAAACTCCAAAAAGAGACCCCATTTTAGAAACTACACCACTCAAGGTATTTAAAACTAATTTTACAAACTTTGTTAACCCTTTTGGTGTTTCACAAGAATAAATGTAAAATGGAGATGAAATTTCAGAATTTCACTTTTTGGATAGAGATGGCCCGAACTATCCGCCGGCGAACAGTTCACGGCGAACATAGCTTGTTCGCGTTCGCCTCAACGGGCGAACACATGCGATGTTCGGTCCGCCCCTATACATCATCATTGAGCAAACTTTGACCCTGTACCTCACAGTCAGCAGACACATTCCAGCCAATCAGCAGCATACCCTCCCTCCCAGACCCTCCCACCTCCTGCACAGCATCCATTTTAGATTCATTCTGAAGCTGCAGTCTTAGTGAGAGGAGGGAGAGTGTAGTTGCTGCTGATTTAATTGGGAAATCGATAGCTAGGCTAGTGAATTCAGTGTCCACTCCAGTCCTGAAAGACTCATCTGATCTCTGCTGTAAGGACAGCATCCTGACAGCACCCCAAAAAGCCCTTTTAGGGCTGCAACATTAGTCTGCTTTTTTTTTCCTTTATATACATATTGCAGTTGCCTGGCCTGCCTGTGTGTGAGGAGCTGCAGGCCCAGAGACTGTAGTGTGCCCACTGCCAGTGCCCACCCCTGTCATCCCGTGTGGCACAGGACTTTGCATCAAAAAAGGCACTTAATTTTTACACTTTAATCTAAGGTTAGTTGCCTGCCAGTGTGTGTCAGGCTGACTTCCACTGACTGTAGTGTGCCCACTGCCAGTGCCCACCACTCATACCGGCTGGCACAGGACTTTGCATAAAAAGGCATTTCATTTTTACACTTTAGTGTAATTTCAGCTGCTTGCCTGCTGCTAGTGTGTGTCAGGCCGACTTCAACTGACTGTAGTGTGCCCACTGCCAGTGCCCACCCCTGTCATCCCGTGTGGCCCAGGACTTTGCATAAAAAAAAAGGCACTTAATTTTTGCACTTTAATCTAAGGTTAGTTGCCTGCCAGTGTGTGTCAGACTGACTTCCACTGACTGTAGTGTGCCCACTGCCAGTGCCCACCACTCATACCGGCTGGCACAGGACTTTGCATAAAAAGGCATTTAATTTTTACACTTTAGTGTAATTTCAGCTGCTTGCCTGCTGCTAGTGTGTGTCAGGCCGACTTCAACTGACTGTAGTGTGCCCACTGCCAGTGCCAACCACTGTCATCCCGTGTGGCACAGGACTTTGCATCAAAAACAGGCATTTAATTTTTACACTTTAGTGTAATTTCAGTTGCTTGCCTGCTGCTAGTGTGTGTCAGGCCCACTTCCACTGACTGTAGTGTGCCCACTGCCAGTGCCAACCACTGATACCGGGTGGCACAGTAGCTTTCCGATAAATAAGGCATTTAATTTTTAGACAGTAGTCTAAATTCAGTTGCTTGCCTGCTGCCAGTGTGTGTCAGGCCCTCTTCCACTGACTGTAGTGTGCCCACTGCCAGTGCCAACCACTGATACCGGGTGGCACAGTAGCTTCGCCGATAAATAAGGCATTTAATTTTTAGACAGTAGTCTAAATTCAGTTGCTTGCCTGCTGCCAGTGTGTGTCAGGTCCTCTTCCACTGACTGTAGTGTGCCCACTGCCAGTGCCAACCACTGATACCGGGTGGCACAGTAGCTTGCCGATAAATAAAGCATTTAATTTTCAGACAGTAGTCTATATTCAGTTGCTTGCCTGCTGCCAGTGTGTGTCAGGCCCTCTTCCACTGACTGTAGTGTGCCCACTGCCAGTGCCAACCACTGATACCGGGTGGCACAGTAGCTTGCCGATAAATAAGGCATTTAATTTTTAGACAGTAGTCTAATTTCAGTTGCTTGCCTGCTGCCAGTGTGTGTCAGGCCCACTTCCACAGACTGTAGTGTGCCCACTGCCAGTGCCAACCACTCACACCGGGTGGCACAGTACCTAGCACGCGTAGTACCACTTATCTAAAAAAATGACAGGCAGAGGCAAGCCATCCCGCAGGGGCCGTCGTGGTCGTGGTGCTGTGATTTCCACTGTCACTGGAATAATGCCCAGTTTTCAGAGGCCACGTACCCTGAACCCGAAAAATTCTGAGGACGTAGTTGACTGGCTTAGACAGGACACCCAATCTTCAACAGCTTCTGCTAAGAACCTTGACGCACCATCCTCCTCCAGCTCAGCTTCGGTCACCTGCTCTCAAGTTACCACGCACCCGCCCGTCGCCACCACCACCACTACCACCACAGCCACCACAGCAGCTTCACTTGATTCGTCAGAGGAGTTATTTACACATCAGTTGGATGCAATTAGTGATGCGCAACCATTATTGCCAGATGATGTAGATTACGGGGATATGTCTCAGTCAGGCAGGATTACACACATGGACGTACAGTGTGATGATGATGATGATGATGTTGTACCCGCTGCTGCTTCCTTTGCTGAGGTGTCAGATACAAGTGAAGCGGTTGATGATGATGACGATGTGTCCACGGATGCCACGTGGGTGCCTGCTCGAAGAGAAGAAGAGGGGAAAGTTCTGAAGGGGTGTCAGAGAGAATGAGGAGACGAGTTGGAAGCAGGGGAGGTCGTCGCAAGGAGTTAGTGGCACAGTCAGACAGCATGTATCGGCACTTGGGGTCAGCCAGACAGCACGCCAGTCAACGCATGCTGTTGCCACCACCAGAATGCCGTCATTGCAAAGCTCAGCAGTGTGGCATTTTTTTGTGTGTCTGCCTCTGATAAAAGCAATGCCATTTGCAACCTGTGCCAAAAGAAACTGAGTCGTGGGAAGTCCAACACCCACCTTGGTACAACTGCTTTGCAAAGGCACATGATCTCACATCACAAACGCCTATGGGATCAACACATGAGTACAAGCAGCACACAAACTCAAAGCCACCATGCTCCTCCTGGTCCAGCATCTTCAGCCACGTCAACCACTGCTGTCCTCCCTGCCCCCTCTCAACCACCCGCCACTCCATCTCTCACCTTCAGCAGTTCCTGCTCATCTGCCCACAGTCAGGTGTCTGTCAAGGACATGTTTGAGCATAAGAAGCCAATGTCACAAAGTCACCCCCTTGCCTGGCGACTGACAGCTGGCTTGATGAAACTCTTAGCCCACCAGCTTTTACCATACCAGCTGGTAGAGTCTGAGGCCTTCAAAAAATTTGTTGATATTGGGACACCACAGTGGAAGGTACCCAGACGAAATTTTTTTTCAAAAAAGGCAATCCCAAACCTCTACCATGTCATTGAAAAGGAAGTCATGGCATCTCTGGCATACAGTGTTGGGGCAAGGGTCCATCTGACCACTGATACCTGGTCTGCAAAGCACGGTCAGGGCAGGTATATCACATATACTGCGCATTGGGTCAACCTGCTGACGGCTGACAAGCATGGAATGCGTGGCTCCGCAGCGGAGTTGGTGACACCACCACGACTTGCAGGCAGACCTACTGCCACCTCCTCTACTCCTACTCCATCCTCTTCGATATCCTCCTCGGCTGAGTCCTCTTCTGCTGCAGCGTCTGGCTGCACATCAACTGATTCCCCAGCTCCCCAGGGGCTATTCCACATCCCGGATACGACAGTGTCACGCTATCTTGGGGTTGACTTGCCTGAAAGCAGAGAGCCACACAGGACCAGCACTCCTGTCCACCCTGAACGCACAGGTGGATCAGTGGCTGACTCCGCACCAACTGGAGATCGGCAAAGTGGTGTGTGACAATAGAAGCAATCTGTTGGCGGCATTAAATTTGGGCAAGTTGTCACATGTGCTGTGCATGGCACATGTGTTGAATCTCATCGTACAATGATTTGTGTCTAAGTACCCAGGCTTACAGGACGTCCTCAAGCAGGCCAGGAAGGTGTGTGGCCATTTCAGGCGTTCCTACACGGCCATGGCGCACTTTTCCGATATTCAGCGGCGAAACAACATGCCAGTGAGGCGCTTGATATGCGACAGCCCGACACGTTGGAATTCAACACTCCTAATGTTCGACCGCCTGCTCCAACAAGAAAAAGCCGTCAACGAGTATTTGTATGACCGGGTGCTAGGACAGCCTCTGCAGAGCTGGGAATCTTTTGCCACGTTACTGGACACTCATGCGCAATGCCTGTAGGCTCATGCGTCCTTTGAGGAGGTGACAAACCTAGTCAGTCGCACCGAAGGCACCATCAGCGACCTCATCCCATTTGTTTTCTTCCTGGAGCGTGCCCTGCGAAGAGTTCTGGATCAGGCTGTAGATGAGCGTGAAGAGGAAGAGTTGTGGTCACCATCACCACCAGAAATAGCCTTGTCATTATCGCCTGCCGGACCTGCAGCAACGCTGGAAAAGGAGTATGAGGAAGAGGAGTCAGAGGAGGAATGTGGCGGCTTTGAGGAGGAGGAAGACCAACCACAGCAGGCACCCCAGAGTGCTCGTTGTTGTCACCTATCTGGGACCCATGGTGTTGTACGTGGCTGGGGGAAGAACAGACCGTCAATGACATCAGTGAGGACGAGGAACAGGAAATGAGTAGCGCTGCATCCAACCTTGTTCAAATGGGGTCTTTCATGCTTTCATGTCTGTTGAGACATGTGTATAAAAAGAAAAAGGAGAATGATCTGTACTGGGTGGCCACGCTACTAGACACCCGGTATAAGCAGAAAGTGGCAGAAATGTTACCAAATTACCGAAAGTCGGAAAGGATGCAGCAGTTCAAAACCAAGCTAAAAATATGCTTTACACAGCTTATAAGGGGATGTCACAGCACAGCGGGAATCTAACAGGGGAAGAGGTGAGTGTAATCCTCCTCCTACACAACGCCACAGCCCTTCGGGATCCAGCCTTAGAGAACGACTCAACCGACAGGTAGCAGACTACCTCGCCTTAACAGCAGATATCGATGCTCTGAGGAGAGATGAACCCCTTCACTACTGGGTGTGCAGGCTTGACCTGTGGTCTGAGCTATCCCAGTTTGTGATAGAACTTCTGGCCTGCCCTGCTTCAAGTGTCCTGTCAGAAAGGACCTTCAGTGCAGCAGGAGGCATTGTCACTGACAAGAGAAGTCGTCTCGGTCAAAAAAGTGTTGATTACCTCACCTTCATAAAGATGAATGAGGCATGGATGCCGAAGGGACTGACAGTGGGGGATACGTTTGACTAACAAAAGGCCTGATGACATGCCTTGGCCTCAAAATGGTCCCCACGCTGCTGTATTTAATGTCTGCATACCGGATGACTTTCGTGAATTCTCCACCACCAACTAGGGTTCAAGCCGCAATGTTTTAGTCACTTTTCTGCCAGGAAAACATCAATTTTTCCAGCCGCTGCTACAATAGCGGCTGCAACAGTGCCATTATTTTTCAGGCATGTGTACATGCCTAATTTTTCTGTCCTATGGTGCAGCACTGTGGCTGCAAAAACAAACCCAAAAAAAGGCACATACAAGTGTCAATTCCCCTTCGTGATCGTTACCTTGTTGTGGTGAAGGGGCTTATGTATCACAATGAAGCAATCATCATCACCTCTATAAGTGTGTTGGCAATGTTGCCACACCCCAGATGATAAGGCCGTTGCTTCATTATGGTCAGACCAAAAGCGATCGGACGGCTGGATAATATTTCATAGAAAAACATTAATTTACCTTTTTTTTTATATGTTGTATGGGTTTTTAATACATAAAATAAAAAATCATAATAAAGTCTCTTAATAGTTTATTAGAAATGATGCAGGCAATTAAAAAATCCCCATCAATTCCAATACAAAGCAAGTACAGAGCTCAGAACTAAATTATTTCATGATGTCGTAATGGTTCGCTAATTCGACAATGGTTAATCAATTCGACCGGATAGGGTCCGTAACAGGGATTAAACTGATAGGAATAGTACTAGTTAAGACACCACTCATATAGGGTGTCACAGCACATTGCTCTGTGCACGCGTAGTGCCCCAATTTGGGGAGTAAGAGGACCGACCAAGCTGCTTTTTCCATCTCACGGTTCCTGAAATCAATTCAGTTTAGTCTATGAGAGTTTGGTCTGTCACTGTGAAGGCAGTCGAAGGTACCCGGCCTAAATTTTTTTCACAAAAGGCAATCCCTGATATGGGACGTAACAGGGATTAAACTGATGAGAATAGTACTACAGAAAATACCACTCATATCGGGTGTGACAGTAAATTGCACGGCGCAGACGCAGTGACCGTGGTTTAAAGCAGAGTGGAGGGAGCCAGCGTTTTTTAACCATCTCCCCGTTCGAAAAATCTATTTAATAAATGGCCCCCAGATTGGGGTGTCGGGGATGTTAGATGGATTAAACTGATGAGAATAGTACTACAGAAAATTCCACTCATATCGGGTGTGACAGTAAATTGCACGGCGCAGACGCAGTGACCGTGGATTAAAACAGAGTGGAGGGAGCCAGCGTTTTTTAACCATCTCCCTTTCGAAAAATCTATTTATTAAATGGCCCCCAGATTGGGGTGTCGGGGATGTTAGAGGGATTAAACTGATGAGAATAGCAAAACAGAAAATACCACTCATATCTGGTGTGACAGTAAATTGCACGGCGCAGACGCAGTCACCGTGGTTTAAAACAGAGTGGAGGGAGCCAGCGTTTTTAACCATCTCCTCGTTCGAAAAATCTATTTAATAAATGGCCCCCAGATTGGGGAGTCGGGGACGTTAGAGGGATTAAACTGATTAGAATAGTACTACAGAAAATACAACTCATATCGGGTGTGACAGTAAATTGCACGGCGCAGACGCAGTGACCGTGGATTAAAACAGAGTGGAGGGAGCCAGCGTTTTTAACCATCTCCCCGTTCAAAAAATCTATTCAATAAATGGCACCCAGATTGGGGACGTTAGAGGGGTTAAACTGATGAGAATAGTTCTACAGAAAATTATACTCATATCGGGTGTGACAGTAAATTGCACGGCACAGACGCAGTCACCGTGGATAAAAACAAAGGGGAGGGAGCCAGCGTTTTTTTAACCATCTCCCCGTTCGAAAAATCAATTCAATTCACCTTTTGGGGACCCTTGGTGTTGTACGTAGCTGGGTGGAGGAAGAAACCTTCAATGACATCACCGGGACGTGGCTAGCTTGGTATCCAACCTTGTGCAAATGGGGAGTTTGCGGTTGTGCAAATGAACTGTTTGCGGTGCATTAAAAGGGAGTTTGGTTTGTCAATGTCAGTGAAGCGGGCGTAACCCTTACACTACCTGATCGATACAACATCATACCTGATCGTATACACACACTGGATGTTTTAAAGCACGTTATTCCAAACAATTTAGGAATGTTAGTTTATTTATGCCCTTTATGGATTAAAACCCGACTCTGCGTCCACTACGTAATTTTCCATGGGAGTTTTGCCATAGATCCCCCTCCGGCATGCCACAGTCCAGGTGTTAGACCCCTTGAAACAACTTTCCCATCACTATTGTGGCCAGAAAGAGTCCCTGTGGGTTTTAAAATTCGCCTGCCAATTGAAGTCTATGGCGGTTCGCCCGGTTTGCCCGTTCGCGAACATTTGCGGAAGTTCGCGTTCGCTGTTCGCGAACTGAAAATTTTATGTTCGAGAAATCACTATTTACAGAAACACCCCATATGTGGTCATAAACTGCAGTATGGGCACATGGCAGGGCGCATAAGGAAAGGAATGCCATATGGTTTTTGGAAGGCAGATTTTGCTGGACTGTTTTTTTGACACCATGTCCCATTTGAAGTCCCCTGATGCAACCCTAAAGTAGAAACTCCAAAAAAGTGACCCCATTTTGGAAACTACGGGATATTTGGTACTATTTTAGTGTAGATAGGATTTTTGGTTGCTCTATATTACACTTTTTGTGAGGCAAGGTAACGAAAAAAACGGAATTAGTCTTACCAGTAATTCGTTTACCATGAAATCATCACGACGGCATACAAGGAGATTGACCCCTGACCTCTGTAGGGGCAGGAACAGAGAAAGGTTAAATACCCCCCTCCCACCACCAACACCAGTGCTTCCAAAATCACACAGAGTAACCCGGTGGTGAACAAATAGAAAAGTAACAGTTAGATATAGAAATTTTCCTTTACCCTCTTACCTCGTCTTTTATTTATTTTTTTGGGGAGGGAATAACGTGCCGTCGTGATGATTTCATGGAAAACAAATTACCGGTAAGACTAATTCCGGTTTTCCATAGAATCATTATGACAGCATACAACGACATATACAAAATAGATACTTAGGGGGACTACCGCCTGAAGGACGGTAATGTTTAATAAAAAGTGTGAATGTTGGACCATGTCGTAGCACGACAAATCTCCTGCAAAGAGGCACCAGCCCCTTCCGCTTGGGAGGAAGACATAGCCCTGGTGGAATGAGCCCTAATTTTCACAGGGCAACTGAGATTCTGGGACTGATAGGAATGATGAATAGCTTCTCTAATCCACCTAGCTAAGGAAGAACGGGAAGCTTTCTGGCCCTTATACTTTCCAGCAAAGAGAACAAAAGGTTATCTGACTTCCTGAAGGGGCTGGTAGCTGAGATATAACTCAGTACTGCACGTCTGACATCTAAGGTGTGGAAAGAGCTCTCTTTTCATTGGATAGGTTTTGACAAAAGGAGGGTAACGTGATTTCCTGACTACGGTGAAAATTAGAGATGACCTTGGGTAGGGAAACCTGGGTCGAGACGGAGAATGATTCTGTCATCAAGAATTTGAAGGTAAGGTTCCCTAATGGATAGGGCTTGGAGTTCACCTAATCTGCGGGCAGAAGTGATAGCTACTAGAAAAGCTGTTTTAAGTGATAGCAGCTTTAATGGACAGTCCTCAATTGGCTCAAAGGGAGGCAGAGTGAGACTCCTGAGAACTATATTTAGGTCCCAAGATGGAATCCTGGAAGTAATAGTTGGATGGATTCTGGTAGCTGACTTAATGAATCTTTTGATCCAACGGTGGTTGGATATGTCCTGAACGAAGAAGCAACTTTGTGCCGAAATCTGGACCTTAAGTGTGGAGGGTCTGAGGCCTATGTCTAGACCCTGTTGCAAGAAATACAGGATCTTCTGGATATTTGGTCTGTGAAGATGTGGAGAATTCTCCCCATACCAAGAACAGAAGTGCTTCCAGATTTTAAGGTAGATGCCGGCAGAGGTTTCTAGTTATCTGGAGTGATTTCAGAGTAGTGATAACTTTCTCAGATAATCCGTGTTGTCTTAATCTTTGGGCTTCAGGATCCAGGCCACCAGGATTTGAGGATTAGGATGAAAGACCGGGCCCTGAAGGAGAAGGTCCGTCAAACTGGTAGTAGTCAGGGATCCTGAGCGGAGCATTGCTGAAGGGCCGTGAACCAGGATCTCTTGGGCCAGAGGGGCACGATCAGTATTACTGTGGCTCTGTCCTGACACGCCTTCTGAATTATCTTTGGGATGAGTGGAAGAAGTGGGAAAGCATAGCACAGGTCCCGGTGCCACTGAGCTGTGAAGGCATCTAGTGTGTGAGGATTGTCCCTGGGATTTAGGGAGCAGAATGTCTCCACCTTTGAATTCGCCTTGGTGGCGAAAAGATCTATGTCTGGTGTACCCCATTTGTTGTTCACTAGATTGAATACCTCTGGATTTAGGGACCACTCCGTGTGGTCGATTTTCTGGCGGCTCAGGAAATCTGCCTCCTGATTTAGTGCTCCCTTTAGGTGAATGGCTGAGATGGAAGCCAGGTTCTGTTCTGCCCAGGAGAAGATCTTTGCAGACAATCTTGGAGAGTAACTGACCGCGTCCCTCCCTGGTGAGAGAGATATGTGATAGCCGTGATATTGTCAGACAGTACCTTCACGTGATGGTGACGAAGGACATCAGACTGCTTTTAGAGCTTCCCACGCTGCCCTTAACTCTCTGAAATTTGACAACTGGGCTCTGATGTTTTGAGACCAAATGCCCTGAAAAAGCCGATCAAGCTCGCATCTGTCACTAGCTGGATTTGAGGGGATTTCTGCCAGGAACCCCTTTGGAAAGGTTCTCCTGGTTCTTCCACCAATTCAATGAAAGAGACACCTGAGTTGGTAGAATTACTTGTTGATCTAGGAAGACTCCTCCCGAATCCAGACTTTTAGGATCCATGCCTGAAGAGGTCTGAAGTGTGTCTGACACCAGGGGACCGCTGGAATACAGGATGACAGGAGGCCCAGCAAACTCATTGCCTCTCTGATGGAGCATCTCCTCTTTGTTTGGAAAAATCTGATTCTCAGGTGAAGAGATCTTATTTTGTCCTAAGGAAGGAATACCGCTTGTTTTTGGGAGTCTAAGATCATCCCTGGCTGAATGCAACCATTTCCACCACTAACTTTGTGAAGATCCTTGGTGCTGATGATATCCCAAATGTCAATGCCTGAAATTGAAAGTGATGAGTCTTCCTGACGCATCCTGTACTGCAAATCTGAGGAATCTTTGGGAGTCGATGTGGATGGGCACATGATAATACGCGTCTTTAAAATCTATTGTACTCACGAAGACATCCTGGCTCAGGAGCGGGATAGTTGAGGATAGAGTCTCCATCCTGAACTTCCGATACTGAATGAAGCAATTCAGAGGTTTCAAGTTTACATTGATGGATGTGTGGCAGCTTGTTCTGGAGCACCACAAGTCACAAAATGGCCGCCGATCAACCCAGAAAATAAGTGACAGAAAACGCTCTGTGCAGCCAAAAAACAGCAATCAAGTAAATAGCAGAAGTTCACTGATTCTCAGCTGCAGATCGATCCGTTCATTAGGTGCTGTTGCTGACTTTTCCCTGCCTATCTCGCCCTCACAGAAGCTGCATCCTCTCCCTACACTAGTCAGAGCAGTGTGCCGTGCGGCGCTACGTGACTCCAGCTTAAATAGAGGCTGGGTCACATGCTGCACTTGGCCAATCACAGCCATGCCATTAGTAGGCATGGCTGTGATGGCTTCTTAGGGCAAGAAGTAAGACGCTAGCTGATTGGCTGCTGTGCAGCCCTTCAGAAAGCGGGAAGAAATCGACGAACACCGAACCCGAACCCGAACTTTTTGAAAATGTCCGGGTTCGGGTCCGGTCCCGGACACCCCAAAATTCGGTACGAACCCGAACGATGCGCGAACTGTTCGCTCAACACTACAGATGACACTAAACTGTGTAAAGTAATTAACACTAAAGAGGACAGTTTTCTGCTACAGAGGGATCTGGATAGATTGGGGGCTTGGGCAGAGAAATGGCAGATGAGGTTTAACACTGACAAATGTAAAGTTATGCACATGGGAAGGAATAATGCAAGTCACCCGTACATACTAAATGGTAAAACACTCAGTAACACGGACATGGAAAAGGATCTAGGAATTTTAATAAATAACAAACTAAGTTGTAAAAACCAGTGTCAGGCAGCTGCTGCTAAGGCCAATAAGATAATGGGTTGCATCAAAGGGGCATAGATGCCCGTGATGAAAATATAGTCTTACCACTTTATAAATCACTAGTCAGACCACACATGGAGTACTGTGTACAGTTCTGGGCTCCCGTGAACAAGGCAGACATAGCAGAGCTAGAGAGGTTTCAGAGGAGGGCAACTAAAGTAATAAC
The DNA here is from genome assembly GCA_033119425.1 of Bufotes viridis. NCBI lineage: Eukaryota > Metazoa > Chordata > Amphibia > Anura > Bufonidae > Bufotes > Bufotes viridis. Next base: position 66,327,362 of record CM065596.1, read on the forward strand.
TGGAATGGGGCAACTACAGTACCCTGAAAGGGTATCAAAATTAGGGTTATTCACTCTAGAAAAAAGACGACTGAGGGAGATCTAATAACTATGTATAAATATATCAGGGGTCAGTACAAAGATCTCTCCCATCATCTATTTATCCCCAGGACTGTGACTGTGACGAGGGGACATCCTCTGCGTCTGGAGGAAAGAAGGTTTGTACAAAAACATAGAAAAGGGTTCTTCACGGTAAGAGCAGTAAGACTATGGAACTCTCTGCCTGAGGAGGTGGTGATGGTGAGTACAATAAAGGAATTCAAGAGGGGCCTGGATGTATTTCTGGAGCGTAATAATATTTCAGGCTATAGCTACTAAAGATGGGTCGTTGATCCAGGGAGTTATTCTGACTGCCTGATTGGAGTCGGGAAGGAATTTTGTCCCCTTAAGTGGGGAAAATTGGCTCTACCTCACAGGGTTTTTTTTGCCTTCCTCCTGATCAACTTGCAGGAAACAGGTCGAACTGGATGGACAAATGTCTTTTTTCGGCCTTATATACTATGTTACTATGTTAAAGACTAATGGTGAATCTCACTCACACTCCAGTTTCATTGAGAAACCAATCACAATAAGGGCTTGTTCACACGGTCGTTGTGGTTCCGTTGCCGTATTGCGGGCCACATACGGCAGGTCCGCAATACACGGGCACCGGCCCGTGTGCACTCCACATCACAGAATGAATGGGTCCGCAATCACGGAGATGCGGAACGGAAGCACAGATCGGAACCCCACGGAAGCACTACGGAGTGCTTCCGTGGTGTTTCTGTCCGTGCCTCCGCACTGCAAAAAAATAGAACATGTTCTATTTTTTGGGAGTGCGGACGGTTTACGGATACAATCATGTTGAATGGGTCTCGATCAGTTCCGGCCGCCGCATGGATGTTGCCCATGCATTGGAGACCGCAAATTGCGGTCCCCAATGCACCGAACGGAACCACAATGGCCGTATGAATAAGCCCTGAAACTGACAGACCAGAATTAATGAATAGAGCACACAGACCTCTGTCACCTGTTTTAACCTCTTAAGGACACAGGACGTACATGTACGTCCTGTGTCCGGCTTTAAAGATGGCGCCCGCTCCTGCGCCATGCGGGCGACTTAGCTGCGGGTGTCCGCGTGGTTCCTGTAGCAGACACCCGCGGCTAATGTCCGTGACCGGCAGCGATGCCGATCGCGGACATTTAACCCCTCAGATGCCGTGGTCAATCCTGACCACGGCATTTGAATGCGCACAAACCGAAAGTTTTACTTTCGGTTTGCGCTCCGGCTCCCCCGTGTGGCGATCAGAGGAGCCTGGGTCTCTATGAATAAAACCTGCATAGTTTTATTCATAGGCTGCTGCATAGTATTTTCTATGGAGCCTTACCTGTAATAGGCTTCATAGGAAATATGCAATTTTTCATATATTCCAATGCTATTGCATTGGAATGTATGAAAATCGCAATCAGATGATTGTTAGTTGTAGTTCCCTATGGGAACTGTATAAAAGTTTAAAAAAAAAAAAGTTAAAAAACAAATAAAAAAAAACATAAAAGTTCATAAAAGTTCAAAAATCTTTTGCTAAAATAAAAATGTAAAAACAAAAAAAAATTTAAAAATACTCATCATGGGTGTCGCAATGTGCGAACGCCCATAGTATAAAAATATAAAAAATATTCCTCCATACGTCAAACAGCAAAACGGAAAAAGCGTCCAAATAAGCGGATTGGCCATTTTGGTCGCTTCATTTTCCACAAAAAATAATGGTATCAATAAAAAGATAAGAATATGACACATAAAATGAGCCCCCATACAGCTCTGTACATATAATTACAAAAAAGTTATAGGGGTCAAAACATGGTGACAAAAAGTAAAACTGATTTTTTCCCACTTTAGAATTTTTTTCACTATTAAAACGCAAGAAAACCTATACATATAGAGTGTCGCCAGATTCATACTGACCTTTAGAGTAAAATTAACCGGTCAGTTTTATCGCACATCAAACGTCGGAATTTAAAAAGCCGCAAAACTGTGGAGGAATTGCTTTTTTTTTTGCAATTTCACCCTATTTGAAATTTTTTCCCCGCTTCCCACTACATCATATGCAATATTAAATGGTGGAGTTGGAAAGTACAACTTGTCCCGCAAAAAAACAAACCCTCATATGGCTATGTGAACCGAAAAATAAAAAAAGCTATGGCTATGGGAAGGCAGGGAACGCAAAACGAAAACTCAAAAAGTAAAAAACCTCCGGTACTTAAAGGGTTAAGAATGCAAGTTTAATGTGTGCAGCCACAACCCAACTTATCTCAATATCTTTTCAGTACTGTAACTCATGGAATTCAGGTACACACTATAAACGGCAAGAAATCAATGAGTCAATCAGTGTGATTGGTGCTGTATATGGATCCTGCTCTGGAACTGTTTGTCGGTAGTGATGAGCAGCATAGGCAATATTTAAATTCGCGATATCTCGCAAATTTTTGGCCGAATATTTGCCATAAATTCGCAAATTCATGATCTCCAGTCATTATTTATTTGATTGCGAAAATTGGCAATGTTATATATTTGCGATAAAAATTCTCAATTAGAATATTTGCAATCAACACTAAGGCCCCTTCCACACAGGCGAGGTTTTCCGCCCGAGTGCAATGCGTGAGGTGGACACATTACACCCGCACTGAATCCGGACCCATTCATTTCTATGGGGCTGTGCACTTTAGCGGTGATTTTCACACATCACTTCTGTATTGCGTAAAATCGCAGCATGCTCTATATTTTGCGCTTTTCACGCAGCGCAGGCCCCATAGAAGTGAATGGGGCTGCGGGAAAATCGCAAGCATCCGCAAGCAAGTGCGGATGCAGTGTGATTTTCCCACATGGTTGCTAAGAAACGGGACTCGATCTTTATTATTTTCCTTATAACATGGTTATAAGGAAAATCATAGCATTCTCAATAAAGAATGCTATGTAGAATGTGGATTAAGGGGTTAAAATAAACAACTTAACTTACCTTAGCCACTTGATCGCATAGTTGGCGATCTCTTCTCTCTTCAAGCAATCGCAGCCATCTAAAAGACCTGTGATGATGTCACATCACATGGTCTAATCACATGGTCCATCACAGACTATGTGATTGGACCATGTGATGTGGCGTCATCATAGGTCCTAGACTGCAGCTAATGCTTGAAGAGAGAAGAGATCGCCAACTACGTGAACAAGTGGCTAAGGTAAGTTAAGTTTTATTTACAACCCTTAATCCACATTCTACATAGCATTCTTTATTGAGATGCTATTATTTCCTTATAACCATGTTATAAGGAAAATAATAAAATCTCCAGAATACTCAACCCGAAACCGGACTTCAGTGATGAAGTTCGGGTATGGGTACCAAACATGCCGATTTTCACACGCGTGCAAAGCGCATTACAAAAGTTTGCACATACGCGGAAAAATCGCGCATTTTCCCGCAACACACCCGCATTCCTATTGGTTGCTAAGGTTGTTGGTAAGTGTGGATATTCATAATAAATTCGCGATTAGAGTATTCACGATCAACACTATTAGCGAATACGAATAGATAGGACTATATTCTAAATATTCGCGAATATTCGGAGCTCAACACTATTTGTTGGTTATTGCACATGCTACCTGGTCTGTGTGTTTTGGTCCTCTCTGCTAATCGTGGGTAGTTTTGTGTGTCTGGCTTGTTTACTTGACTTATTTTTCTCTTCTCGTCACCTGATTTTGTGTTTAGTGACCATTCTCCTGCTGTGTTTCTGTACGTTTAGTATGTCTACTCGCCTGTCTGCTCCGCCTGTCAGCAGCTACCTGGTGAACATAAGATATATTCTATTTAGACCTCTTGCACACAACCGTGTGTCCCGCCGTGAGCCATATTGCAGACCCGCATGCGGCGGGTCCGCAGTACATGGGGCACCAGCCGTGCACATTCCGCATCACAGATGCGGACCCATTCACTTGAATGGGTCTGCAAATCCATAGATGCGGAACTGAACCACGGAACGGAATCACTACGGAGTGCTTCTGTGGGGTTCTGTTCCAAGCTTCCGTTCCGCAAAAAGATAGAACTTGTCATATCTTTTTGCGGAACAGACGGATCAAGGACCCCATTTAAGTGAATGGGTCTGTGAGCCGCATGTGGCTCGCCCGCGGTCAGTGCCCATGCATTGCGGACTGCAATTTGCAGTCCGCCAGTACGAGCACGGCCAGCACACGTTCGTGTGCAAGAGGCTTTAATCCGCTGGGACCAATCAGGGTTCTGTAATTAGCTTCCTTAGAGTAGGAATACCCATCAGGTTGGCTATTTTCCTCTGGGCAAGATCTTGTGGTGATAGTGGTGTTGTAAGGCAAGTTTGCCAGCTCTTGTTTAGCAGGATAGGTAGAGCCAAGTCTGGCAGGGGATGCACAGTTTGCTGAACTTGTGTCCCATCAGTTCTACTAATATCATTAGATATAACCACCAAGTATAAACATGCACAAGACACACGCTGATTACCTGGAGAGCCATACAGAGATAATCTCCGTGATTCTTTATTATTAGTGGATCCATCAAAAGTACAAAGTGAAAAATCTGTGCAATGTTTTACTAATATATAGTCTTATGTGTTGACTAATACATAGTTTTCTCAAGCAGAGAAAGACTATATATTAGTCGAAACATTGCATTTTTCCACTTTGTACTTTTGATGGTTAACCTTAGTTTTGCTGTCGTCAACCTTAGTTTTGACCAAAAACTTCTGATATGCCACTATGACATTTCAGAAGTCCTTAAAATGACTGGTGCTCTTTATTGCTGTAAATGCTATTATTGTGTTATATTGACCTGAAGACACATACCTATGTACTTATTACTTGTATGTAATCTTCATAATTCACTATGACTTTTCATACTTATTTGTCAAAATGTTAACTGTTGTCAAAAAAATGTACCCTCTTCCGTTAGACTATGCTGTAGTGTACCCCTCCATTATCTGTGTCTTTACATAGGACTACAGGACACCCCAGCCTGTTTGCTTTTTTAAACCTAAAATTGACAAAAATTGAGTAATAAGCAAATTAAGCCCTGTCTTCTGTGCCAAAAATACTGTAAAAATGTGCTAGAAATGCCATTTAAATATCATATTAAATAAGGTACTCTATGTCAGTACCGCATATATAGTTTATCTATAACCATTGGACTATCAAACATGGAGAATTTAAGCATATTGCAATTTGTGAAACAGCTATTAAAAATATTAAGGTGTCACGCAGTTAGGAGCCGACCTCACTTCCCACTTTACATTTTAATGGCTTTTAATTCACTCTGGCTTGAAATGTTCAGCCATGCTGAATAAGTGCTTTTTAACAGCTGCCAGAGAACTGCACTTTGTAGAAGTGTTTAAATACTTGCTTTGCTAACTCAGTCCGAAGAAAACTCTTCACCGTTCAGGAAATAACTGTCAGCGTACACTGAATTAGCAGTAAATGATGACCCTGCCACCCATTTACATGGGAAAATAACAAACAGGTTAACATCTGCAATGCTTTTAATCCTTGTACTGGAGCATGTAGCGAGGAATATTGCTTGTTGCATAAAGGAAATTTTTTTCCTTTATTAAATAATGGTAGATCAAACTATGAGGCAGCGTCCGTACACAGCAGAAATTTAACCTAAAATTGACTTCCATCTTTGACCAGACTTATTAAGCTCCACCACATTTTCACAGGCTTGAATAGTATGAATAGTATCATTATAGAGATTATTTGCTATTCTCTACTGATCAAATATATAACCTGAGATGGTCATGACAACCCAGCACCACCCAGAAATACTCCATTCTCTCAACTATAGATGATCGCAGATATTGGGAGACGTTTATTAATACTGGCATTGAAACTAAGCTCCTTTATGTGAAGGAATAAGTGGAGCAGGAAGCTGAATGCAATACTTTTCAGTGTCTTGGTATGATGTGCTGTGAAAATCTGCCCTATTGTGTCTAATACATTATGAAGACCACATGGTCACTCGTACAGGAGATTATTAAAGAGGCTGCCGGTATGGGGCAACACCCTCTCTAAAACAGGCCACCTTGGAAATCATCTGATCACTGTAGGTCTAGGTGGTAAAACCTACTGCGGGAGTGGGGGAGGTCCAAGTAGCGTTGATAACTGTACAGGAAATGTAGTGTATTGTATGGTATTATTTCTAATGGATAGTTGACCAGGTCGCATTCAGCAGTAGTCGTTTTGAGTTTGCTTCGTATTGTGTGGCTGCCAGCAACAAGATTCTTATCATTTAATTCATAAGCTGTAGAAGGGCTCATGCACATGACCGTTGGCTGTTTGGTGGTCCGCAAACTGTGGCTCAGCAAAACACAGATTTTGATAGTATGTGTTCCTCATTTTGCAGAACGGAACATCCTGCCCTCTACAGAACTGTCCTATCATTGTCCGTAAAATGGAGAAGAATTGGACATTCTAATTTTTTGCGGGCATACAGATGCGGACAGCATTGCGGGCCCATAGAAGTGAATGCAGATCGGATGTGGACCAAAAATACTGTACGGTCTTGTGCATGAGCACTAAAGGGAAGCACTGTGCCGGCAAAAAGTTATTTATGGGTACTTTTAGCCAGAGGTATAATTTAAATGCCCTTGGTCTAAATGCCCAGATTTTCAAACAGAGTGCCCCACATGGTATTTGTATTGCAGAAAATTTGTGTTTTTAAATGGCACAGGAACCTTCTGGAATTGCTGCCCCTGCACCCCTATAGCTATGGCCCTGTATGTGGGGTACTCTTGCAATGTCCCACCACATGTGAAAAGGGGACACTTCAAACTTTTGTATATGCCATTGTATATTTTCTTTGTAATAGCTGCCAATTTCTCACAGGCTGGTAACTGCATTTACACACTGTCACCACTAGGTGTAGCCAGAGGCGTGCACACGGGGTGTGTCGGGTGTTCCTGGGCACACCCTAATAGGTTTGTCACCTCTGTGCCCTCCCCCTCCGCTCATTCCCCTGTCTGTAACAATATCTGGCTGCCGGCGACGCAGGCATGGGAGTAAGCCGGTTCCCCAGATCCAGTTGTTAAAATTACAGCCGGATCGGTTAACCGTGCCTATCCGGTGCGGCGGGAAATCAGCGCTTGCATTTTGGAAGGACGGCGATGCAGATGAACACTGCAGCAGGGCAGGGAGGGTCTCCCTTCCCTGTTCCTCTGATAGGCTGCCGACAAAAGGCCAGCAGCCTATTAGAGGGTAGTGCAGAGCGGCACGACGATGTCATCTCGCCGACTGAGCCGTACAGCGCGGGACACAGGCCGGAAAACACCTACATCGCATCGCTCAAAGCGTGGAGGTACGTGTTTTTTTTTTTGCTTTTCTGTGACCGCTGGGAGCATTGTTGGCACATAGAGGACACTATGGGAGCATCTACTGGGGGAATGGCTGGCACATAGAGGACACTATGGGAGCATCTACTGGGGAATGGCTGGCACATAGGGGACACTATGGTGGTATCTACTGGGGGCATTGTTGGCATATGGGGTATAATATGTGGGCATCTACTGTGGCATTACTGGCACATGGAGGGACACTATGGGGGCATCTACTGGCACATCCTTGGGGACACTATGGGGAGCATCTACTGTGGTACTGTGAACACTGCTGGCACATGGGTGACACTATGGGGGCATCTACTGGCACATCCTTGGGGACAATATGGGGGAATCTTCTGGGGACATTTCTAACACATGGGAGACACTATAGGGGCACCTACTGGGGGCATTGCTGGCACATGGGGACACTATGGAGGCATCTACTGGGGCCTTGCTGGCATATGGGGACACTATGGGGGCATCTACTGGCACATCCTTGGGTACACTATGGGGGCATCTACTGGGGACATTACTGGCACATAGTGGACACTATGGGAGTATCTACTGGGTGCATTGTTGGCATATGGGGGACACTATATGGGCATCTACTGAGGTATTGCTGGCACATGGGGGACACTATGTGGGCATCTACTGGCACATCTTGGGGACACTATGGGGGCATCTACTGGGGGCATTGCTGGCACATAGGCGACACTATGGGGGCATCTCATATGTAACGCCTTATAAAAAGAAGTATGTACCCTGTCCCACAGTGTTACCTCTCCTCATTTGTCCCCTGTATTACCCTGATACCCCTCATTTAAATAATATTGATATGAGTGCGGGTCTGTATGTATGTATCCAGAGGTGTATTTGTGTATATATATGTATGTGTATATAATATAATAAATATAAATATATATATATATATATGTGCGGCGTGTGTGTTTGTGCATTAGGGTGCACACCCTAATGCAATAGGCTGTGCTACGGCTATGGGTGTAGCTAATACATCATTTATATAGTGCAGGTCAAGCACAGGAAGTTAGTTGAGAGTAGGAGGAAGTTAGGAGAGGAAAGTAAGTAACTTAAGCTGTGTGCTCCTGGGTACTCCGCATGAGAAAGTCAAGATATATTGGAAACCAAGCCCAAGGACTACTGGATCCCTTCCTTTGTAGTGCCACTGTTCTGGAGTCAAAAACAAAGTGGATTAATTGTATTGAAGCAACCTATTCAAATAATGGAGCAGATGACTGATGCCTGCCACTAGGGAGACCACCCTGTTGGTTGCCAAGTTCTAGGTCAGAAGATCCAAAGTACTAAAAGGCTGAAGCTTCAGAGCAAGTTGAGCAAGATAAGGAAAGTATTACCCTCCCTATCAGATTGAGTTGGAACCTGCAGATTACCACTGTCCCACCGTGCCTGTTGTCTAGAGTTGCAGCAGACCTCCATCTTATGTACCAAGGCATTACTTGTGTGGATGTTATCTACCTCAAGGCAAATATTTCAAGTAAAGTTCTTGTTGGTTCAACTCCTGCCTCTCTCATTATTCCATGCCATCTCTCAACGCACCTTACGGTGCTGGCGTCACAAATACCAGGGACCCGGCCTCCAAGGCACCCAAAGCACCTACACCATCTAGGGTACCTCAACTACCATCTGGCTGGGAATCCTGGACAAATAGAGAGTGCCCTGAAGGATTTCGTGCCATCCTTCCCTTCACTGTAGACCGGCCCAGGGAGCTACAGAACAGTGAGTAATACTACTACCCCATCGGCCGACCATAACTCTTACACATTTTGCCCCTGTGGTCTGGTCGCCACCCTCTGCTGTCATTATACATGAGGGGCATTGTGCAAGATTTGACATGCTGCAATCCAGCTGACTATATAGGCAGACAGACACAATTACGAGGTTATGACCAAATGGCGCAGTCGCTGGGCGAGTACCGCGCAGCCAATTAGGCCACAGCTATCTCTCATTTAACTAATGAAGCCTGCACTTTTTAGCCAGCCTGACTTGTTAATGGTCGTGCCGCACCTTCAATACTAGGTGGCCATTAACAATGCAGTGAGGTCTTTATTAGTTAAATAAGATGAAGCTGCTGTGTGGTACTTGACCAGAGCACTGCCGCACCTCAAACACCCCATGACTGTGTTGTGTGGAGCTACCCTTAGGTCATGGTTTGTTAGATATACTACGGATTGCTATTTAGGAGAAAGATAGCCTACAAGACTTTCAATATTAAATATTTGACCACACACAAAAAGTAAAAACAGTTAAAAGTTATACTGTATGTGTGCACAGGGCTATTACTTGAAGCAGACTGCTCTTTCTTAACTCTCATATCTCTCTCTTGATCCGTGACCTTTTTCGCCTGTAGTACTGTAATATATTGTGTTATTCTTTTGTTACTGAGCTTATGTCAAGTGACAAGCAATAATTACTACAAGACTCATGGAGCCAAGAATTAACCGGCTCCATGTGCAATGCTGACTCCTTACAAACCCTGACATGATTGTAGACGTCTCACAAACAGTGCAGAAAGCTGGGTAGCATCGAGTGAAGCAATACAGGAATAATAGAAAATTGAATGGATGAGATCTCTGAGCTCTCATTTCTTGACTTACACAACATCATTCAGTTCCAGTCTGGTGTCCGGGGAAGGATTGATGAGGATGTAAGACAGGGTGTTCTGATGATCATTCATTTCATCTACAGAAAAAAAGAAATGGTCAGATTATTCTCAGAAATAGGCTGCAATTTCACAGAGTGTCATAGACACACAAGCTTCTGAAGTAATGAAGAGAAACAGTAAAAATTTACTAAAATCAGCAATGATCATGTGGAAGGTTTCAGTCCTTTATTTCTGAAAAAGAGCAGGGGTACTGGAAACAAAAAGGTCAATAGCAACAAAATAATATGATATAGTCTGATTGTTGTCAGATATTCTAGATTGATAAAGACGATAAACTTGTGCTAGGATAGGGGTCATTCACATGTGAAGTTTTTGACAGCATGGGCAAAACTGCATAAAAAACAGCAAAATTGCACGCAGAGTTGTGTGGCTTACGGATTAAGACCGCAAATATTGTGCAGGGAAGTACACTGAAATAGTTAGCTTCATCTATGCAAATCATGATCTGAAAACTGCATTGCAAAACTAAATTGAAAACTGCATGCAGTTTTGCTGTGATTTATTATTTTTTATGTGGTTTTGATTGCGCGTTTAAAAATATCCTATGTGCCCCTTAGAATTCCTTCACACAGTCTCCCACATTTTGGGCCAAAAATTGCCTGTGTTTTTTGATCAGTGTTTTTGTAGCATTTGTGTAGCAAGATAATATAGTGGAGCAAATTTACTAATGAACTTGCGACAGTTTTAGATGTAAAAAGTGTTGCAAGTCCCCTTTTTGTCTGGCCGTGTGACACAATTTTGGCGCATGGCCGGTTTTGCAACTTGTACTCTAGTTGGGTGTGACAGGGGCATGTTGGTGGTTGTGCCAGGACTGGGATTTAATCCCGGCAAATTTATTTACATTTGGCTGGCATAGTTTTTACTCCAGGCGGACAGACTGCCACAGATGTGCCTAATTTATGTGCCCCAGTGTGTTTTATCACCTGAACTTTCTTAATTGATTTTTTATTTTTTTGGGGGCTGCAAAGATGAGGACAGCACTCTGTGTGCTGTCCGCATCCATTGCTCCACTCTGTAGCCCTGCAAAAAAATATAACATGTCCTATTCATGTCCGTTTGCGGACAAGAATAGGCATCTCTATAATGGGCCGCCCGTTCCGCAAATGCAATTTGCGGAGCGCAAAAATGGAACAATCGTGTGCATGAGGCCTAAAGCTGTATGGGAAAAAGCAATGGTAAAAAGACAAAGGGGCACATTTATTAAGACAGCGTTTTAAACACCGGTCTTCATAAAACCCCATTCCTGGCGGTAGATCACCAATATTGCGGCTCGCAAACAGCAGGTACCAAAAATATGTGCCCCAGCCGTTCTGGCATGGCATCATGGATGTGAATGGGTCCGCCATCTGGAAGATCGGTGCGGAACGGAGGCACAGAACCCCACGGATGCACTACGGAGTGCATGCACTATTTTTTGCTTGCCAACCATCGGATGCGGATCGCGGACCTCATTGAAGTGATTAGGTCCGTGATCCGCATGCAGCAGCTCCACAGTTGGTGCCCGTGCATTGTGGACCGCAATTTGCAGTCCGCAGCACAGGCCCAGCCGGCACATGGTCGTGTGCATGAACCCTAATGTTTAATCGATGACCCCCAAAGCGTATAAAAAAATTTACATATAGCACATGCACTTTTTGAATCTACAAAAAAAAAAAAAGAGACTCTACTAAATCTACTCCAGGCTTCAGCTTCAAAACGACAGTATATCACGACGGCACAAAATTTTAATAAAATAAATGATCAAAACCTGCATTTAATAGTTTTCTCTTACGGTTCTTTCACACTGGCGTTTTCCTTTCCGTCCTAGAGTTCCATCCTCGGGGCTCTAGGACGGAAAGATACTGATCAGGATTTATCCTAATGCATTCTGAATGGAGAGCATTCCGTTCAGGATGCATCAGGAGGTCTTCTGTTCAGTATGTGAGCGTTTTTGGACGTTGACAAAACCGTAGCATGCTGCGGATTTGTCTCCGTCCAAAAATCCGGAAGACATGCCGTAATGCCGGATCCGGAATTAATGCCCCTTGAAGTGAATTAATCCGGATCCGGCATTAAGCTAAACGTTGTTTCAGCGCATCGCCGGATCCGACGTTCAGCTTTTGTGAATGGTTACCATGGCAGCCAGGACGCTAAAGTCCCGGCTGCCATGGTAAAGATGTAGTGGGGAGGCAGGGAGAAGCATACTTACCTTCCGTGCGGCTCCCGAGTCCCGGGCGCTCCACAATGATGTCAGAGCGCCCCATGAGCATGGATCACATGATCCATGCGCGTGGGGACACTCTGACGTCATTGTGGAGCGCCCGGAGCCGCACGGACTGTAAGTATCTGCTCCCCTGGCTCCCACTACTTACTATGGCAACCAGGACTTTAGTAGCGTCCTGGCTGTCATGGTAACCTGAAAGCATATTGAAGACTGACCAGTCTTCAAATGCTTTCAGGTGTCTTGCACTGTGACGGATCCGGAGGGCATTTCCGGCAACTGAAGTGCACGCCGGATGCTCACAACACAAGTGTGAAAGAGGCCTTACCAAATAGCGCAAAAATAATCTGAATATAAAAATTTCTAAAATCGCAATTGCATCAAATGAAATAATATACAAGATGGTCTTGAATATACAGAGAGTAATCAGACAAATGCTTTCTGGCAGGGGCATCATTAGGTCAAAACATTTAGGGCTTGAGTCACGGATGTTTTGTCCAGTGCCCCGAATGTTATGCTGGCCTGGTAGCATATTTTTTTATTAATTTGGCTATTCCCCACCCCCTTGTACTTGTTCCGCTACCTGTGGGCTGCGCAGGAATGAGTTCAGTCACTTCGGTGCGCAATCCCGTCCTGCGGGCGTGATCCCACGATACCCAATCGCTGTAGGTACAAGGGGGTGGGGACTGCTGAAAGAGGTTAATAACTACTGTGAAGGCCCCCTGTGGTGATCGGGCGTGAATTCATGCTAAGGGGGTGTGGCTTCAGGGGGTGTGGTACAGTGGGCATGTGCCCTGGATGTTTTCAAACACTAGCAACGCCCCTGCTTTCTGAGCTAATATTGTATATGTAATAATGCAAATCTATACCTCAGATCAAAGAGAGGGACATTTAAGGAGCAAAGAGGGACAGAGGGACAAGGGTCAAAAATAGGGACAGTCCCTTCAAAAGACGAACACTTAGGAGGTCTGACATGCTTTCTGCTGAAAAAGATACCCAGTCTGTACATTGTAACACATACTGGTGAAAAGCTTGTGAATAATGGCTCATGCACAGGCCCATTGTTCGGCCGGGCCCATATTTCGGCCCGTAAACAGCAGGTCAGCAATAGGCATCTGCAATCTGGAAAGTTGGTGCGGAACGGAGGGGTGTGGTTTTTGTCCATGCCTCCGCGCCGCTAAAAATGTGCTGAAGGATCACAGACCCATTCAAGTCGCATGGATGGTGCCCGTGCATTGGGGATCGCAAATTGTGGCCCCCAATGCACGGAATGGCCGAACAACTGTCGTGTGAATTAGCCCTTAATGACATTTCAAGTAAATGACCTGGCATTCTGAGTAAAGACTCTTTCACATGAGAAATACGGATTGTAACAGAGTCTGTTCAGGAAAACAGGAAAAAAATGATGGTTTTCCACGCAAGTTCAATCAGTTATGTGTTTTCCATGCTGATGCAAGCAGTTTTGCTGAGTTTTCTCCTTGTGGTTACAATTAGTTTTAATAAGTATTTTTCACAAGCGTGAAGAAAAACTGATGAATAGCAATATATATCTCCAGCAACCATCAGTGAACACTGCATTGCCTCCAGATGCCTTTAGTTCTTAAAAACAACGCACAATATATTATATGCTGTGATTTTCCTGAACACTGAGATGATGCGTGAAAAGAGATGCTCATGTGCACAGACCCATTGAAATGAATGAGTCAGTATTCAGTCCAGACACTATGTGTTCACCGCACACATCGGAAAACTTCGTTTGTGCAATGCATGAAGTGAACGCATAGCACCCTCTCTGAATCCTGATCCATTCATTTCAATGGGTCTATGCTGATTAGCGTTGTTTTCACACATCATTTCTGTGTTGTGTGAGAATTGCACCATGTTCTATATTCTGCATTTTTCACACAGCCCTGACCCAATAGAAGTGAAAACCGCATTGCATCTGGAAGCAATCCGAATGCAATCAGGATGCAATGCGTTTTTCACTGATGGTTGCTAGGAGATGTTGTTTGTAAACCTTCATTTTTTTTTCACGCGTGTGGAAACGCATCTAAACGTATTGCACCCACGTGGAAAAAACTGAACGCAATAGCAGACAAAACTAACTAAAATCGCTTGCAAAATGGTCCGAGTTTCACTGAACACACCCTGAACGCATCCTGAGCGAATTGCAATGCGTGATGTGAACGCATTGCACCCGAACTGAATCCGGACCCATTCATTTCTATGGAGCTGTGTACATGAGTGGTGATTTTCCCGCATCACTTTAGCGTTGAGTGAAAATCGCAGCATGCCTCTACTTTCTGCGTTTTTACGCAATGCAGGCCGAATAGAAGTGAATGGGGCTGCAGGAAAATCACAAGCATCCGCAAGCAAGTGCGGATGCAATGCGATTTTCCCGCATGGTTGCTAGGAGACAATCGGGATGGGGACCCGATCTTTATTATTTTCCCTCATAACTGGTTATAAGGGAAAATAATAGCATTCTAAATACAGAATGCTAAGTAAAAGGGCAATAGAGGGTTAAAAAAATTAACTCACCTCCTCCAATTGATCGCGTAGCTGCCGGTCTCCTGTTCTGTCTTCAGCTGGGGGTGGAGGACCTTCCGTGACGTCACTGGGTCACATGGTCCAATCACCTGCTTCCATGATTGGACCATGTGACCCAGTGACGTCACGGAAGGTCCTCCACCCCCCAGCTGAAGACAGAACAGGAGACCGGCAGCTACGCGATCAGCTGGAGGAGGTGAGTTAATTTTTAACCCTCTATTACCCTTTTACTTAGCATTCTGTATTTAGAATGCTATTATTTTCCTTTATAACTATGTTCTAAGGAAAATATACAGAATACTTAACCCGAAACCAGACTTCAGTGATGAAGTCCGGCTCGGATCTGGGTACCAAACATGCTGATTTCTCTCACGCACATGCAAAACGCATTACAACAGTTTGCACACGAGCCGGAAAAATTGTGCATTTTCCCGCAACACACCCGCCTCTTATCCGGTGTCAAACATGACGACCGTGTGAAAGAGGCCTAAGGGTGTTTTAGCTATATTTGCATTTTCTTTTTTGCTGTAAAAATAAAGCTCCAGCCTTTTTGCTACTAATGTTTTTGTTAATTGGATGACTTTTGTCTTCCTCGCATCTTTTAAAAAATGTAGCATGTAGCTGTATCTTTTGAAGTCTTTCCAGGCAATTCAACAACACCTTCTTTATAAGGCCTCATGCACACAAAAATATTTTCTTTCTGTGTCCGTTCCGTTTTTATGTGGACCATATGTGGAACCATTCATTTCAATGGGTCTGCAAAAAAAAATGAATTTATTCCATGAGCATTCCGTTTCTGTATGTCCGTATTTCCGTTCTGCAAAAAAGTAGAACATGTTCTATAATTGTCCGTATTACGGACAAGGATAGCACTGTTCAATTAAGGGCCAGCTGTTCCGTTCGTCAAAATACGGAATGCACACGGACATCATCCGTATTTTTGCGGTTCCATTTTTGGCGGACCCCAAAATACATACGGTTGTGTGCATGAGCCCTAAAGGAGATACGTGAAATGTCAAAACTCTAGTGTGCAAATAGAGTGGCCCAGATTTATTAATGTGTCTGACCCCAAATTCTGTCTAAAAAGTATGTATAGCACAATTTGAAATATGTAGGGTTTCTACACTTTTTTTCCAGACATGGTCACCACAGGAAGGGCTTAGTGAAAATGGACAGAGGTTCATGGGGAAGGGATTGGGGTTAAGATGCACCATTTTTGCCAAAATTGCACTACAATTCTGGCATAAAAAATGTGTCTCAAAATAAATCAACCATTAGTTGGCATAGAGTCAGAGAAAAGTGTCTCTCCCTGCACCGCATTTATCATCCAGCCTGAGACTCTGTGATAAATCTGCTAAAGGCCTAGACAGCCTAGGCACATTTACTAAGGGACTTGAGACTATTTTAGGTGCAAATTTAACTGGCTATGCGACACTATTTTTTTGCACGGCCGATTTTATGCCATGTCTGTCAGTGGGGCGGAGTGTGGTCGTACTCAGGGCTGTGCCATGGCCGGGACTCCAGCCCTGGCAAATTTACTAACACTTATGCCTGAAAACAGTTTTTACCTGCATGGACTGCCACTAATTGATGATGAGGCGCAGGGCGGATTAGCAAATCTGGGCCAATGTGTGCTAAAACACTTTCCATTTTGCCTCATTCACACGTCAGTGTTCGATCAGTGATTTCCATCAGTGATTTTGAGCCAAAACCAGGTGCGGTTGTAAACACAGAACAGGTCCAGATATTTCCCTTAGGCCTCATGCACACGGCCGTGGGTGTTTGCGGTCCGCAAACCGCGGATCCGCAAAACACGGAAGCTGCTCAGCGTTCCGTTCCGCAATTTGCGGAACGGAACGCGGCCCATTATAGAGATGCCTATTCTTGTCCGCATAACGGACAAGAATAGGACATGCTCTATTTTTTTGCGAGGGCGCGGGCGGAGCAACGGATGCGGACAGCACACGGAGTGCTGTCCGCATCTTTGCGGCCCCATTGAAATGAATGGGTCCGCGGCCGAGCCGCGAAATATGCGGCTCGGACGCGGACCCGAACTGCGGCCGTGTGCATGAGGCCTTATACCTTATGTCTGTGGAGGCTCCAATTCTGGTTATGGCATACAATCACTGATAAAAATCATTGACCAAAACACTGACATGTGAATGAAGCTTTATTTTGGTTATTTATTAATTAATTTATTTATTTATTTATTTATTTTAATTCGAAAAAAATGCCATAGCGAAATGTATAAAAATTCTTAAGCCTCTTTTCCATGAGCAATACAGAACCATCAAGGTCTGTTCAATGGGAAAATGATAGCATTGCATGTTCAACAAGTGTTGTCTGCGATTGTGTTCCGTGTTTCAGTTTTTCCCCTCAGGATTGCATCCATTTTACATCTGTTTTTCACACAGAATAATAACACAGCATCTTCAAGCAACCATCAGTGAACAACGGACTGCATGTCCCCTTTACTTCACTGGAGCTGAGCTGAAATACGAGACACAACTATTGGACTGGTGTGCCACTGTTTTTGTAATAAAGGTTTTTTTCTTTTTTTTTCTAATCCTGGACAATCCCTTTAAGGGTGCCTTTACTTGTGGAACATTTTGCCAGAAAATCTGCAACCATCAAGACTTCAACCATGTTATCCTATGGCAAACTGATTCTGCAGTGGAAACCCAGAAACAAAATCCGTGCAGATTTTGTTACAGATTTTTTCAACGACATTTTCTACTGCAGAATTAGTTTGCCATTGAATTGAATGGAGAGATTGCCATGCAGGAAATATGCAAAATATCTGAAACAATACTGTGGATTTTTTGGCACAACCTTCCGCAGTATGTGAAGGCATTCTAATAGTTGAGTAGAATTGGAGTAATGAAGCATTAGGCCCCTTTCACACGAGCGAGTTTTCCTTGGAGGTGCAATGAAGTGAACACACAGCATAACTTACGGTCCGTGGTAGCGGAATCTATAACGGATTTCTTAGATAACCCGAACCTGAGCCTTGTACGCCTAACTTGAAACACAAGTTTGCTCATCCTTAATCCTGACACAATCCATATCGTTCGAGTGAAAGTTAAAAAATTACCTTATGGTTGCGTTTTAAATCAATGCTAGACCCTCCAGAAACAATCTTGTCATCCTGTGAACCATTAATGGATTTATAGTGTATACAGTGTATGTATGTGTGTGTGTATATATATATATATATATATATATATATATATATATATATACACACTGTATGTATTTTTTGTCATGATTTTTATAAGGCTACGAAAAACAGGCACATTTTTATTTTTTTATTTTTATACAGCTGGAATGCAGTTTGTTTTTATGTATGACACAATTGTGATGCCTATGAATCCCAAACCCTATAAAATATGTCACTGGTTAATGTAGGTAAAGGACATGGCAAGTGGAATAAATGGTTAATAGTTCAATAGTAATGGAAGTCTCCGTCTTACAGCTGTCAGTGCTATTACCTGTGGTAGCCAATTTTCTAACCGAGCTCTCCCACATGTTGTTTACTCTGCGCTGAGTAATTTGAAATCTATGCTTATGCTAGGAAGGATGGATTTCATATTATAGATGCCCTATGGTTACTTAGTAAAAATAGACAAAATTAGATAGAATTGACAGGCCTTTTGTCATAGTAAACAAGGAAAAACTGGTTGATGGCAAAATGCACCATTAAATGACTGAAACTGAATGAGGCCTCATGCACACGACCGTATGCATTTTGCTGTCCGCCGAACGGAACAGCTGACCCCTAATAGAACAGTACTATCCTTGTCCATAGAGCGGACAATAATAGGACATGTTCTATTTTTTGTGCGGAATGCAAATACGGACACACGGAAACGGAATGCACGCGCAGTATCTTCCATATTTTTTTTCCTGAGGATCCATTGAAATGGATGGTTCCGTATATGGTCTGCAAAAAGAAAAAAATGGACACGGATGAGAAAATACTTTGTGTAAATGAGCCCTGACTGTGTACAACAAGGGCTATTTTGATAGGCTTTTGCAAGTGCAAATTATAAAATTTTTGCGACCAGTTTCTTAGTGACAGCACAAAGCAACAAACTATTTATCATACCTGCTTTCCAGAAATATTATTATAGGTAATGTAGATTAAGGGTGTATTCACAAAGATTATTATTATTATTATTATTATTATTATTATTATTATTATCTATTTATTTTTTGTAGAGGTTTGCAGCAATTATCAGTCTTATTTTAATTTTAAATTTAAAGTCAATACAGAAAAAAATGAATGCTTTTAAAGGTGTTTTCCTATTCTCAGGATAAGTCATCAGTATCTGATTGGTGGGGGTCTTGTGAGCACTGCAGCCTTCTCTCAGCCTTTCCCAGGTCCTATGGCCAAACAGCAGCTCAGCCTCATAAAAATGAATGGGACTGCGCTGCAATACCAAGCACAGCCACTATACAATGTGCAGCACTGTGCTTAGTAAGCAGGAGAGAGCAGTGGTGCTCAAAGGAGCGCTGGTAATAGTCGGAGGTGTTAGACCCCCACCAATCAGATACTCATGAGATGATAGGTCATCAGTAATAAAAGCTCTGAAAACCCTTCTAAATGACCTCATTACATGAGTTGGATTTGTATTACTATTTTGCAGAATTTTTATTTTTTACTTTCTGCGCATAGAGACAAACATGTGACCTATCAGTGCTGTATTAATGAGCACTAAGAAGTTTACATTTGTATGTTTTACACACACACAAAGTCCACTGTATACCAACTGAGCGTTTTAGCTTAGTGTTCACTCTGGGTGTTATCCTGGCCGTACCTCCAATACTAACCCTATAACCTCTTTGAAGGGATCTGGACTTTGCTGTGTAGGAACCACCAGACCAATGGGGCAAGAGACACAAGGGTAAAGCATCAAAGGATCAGGTAATATGCATAGTTTAGAAATGGGCCAAAGTCAGAGCAGTCAATGTATAAGCGTGTCCAAGAGACAAGTCAGAAATCAGAGCAGGTGGCAGTATGGCAATCAGAGAAACAGGCTAGAAGTCAGAGTCAGTAGATAGGCTGGAGTACGGTAACAGTAACATAGTAACAGTTTATAAGGCTGAAAAGGTAGAAGCCAGTTTTCCTCACTTTAGGGGAAAAAATTCCTTTCCGACTCTAATCAGGCAGTCGGAATAACTCCCTGAATCAATGACCCATCTCTAGTAGCTATAGCCTATAATATTATTACACTCCAGAAATACATCCAGGCCCGTTTTGAACTCTTTTAGTGAACTCAATATCACCACCTCCTCAGAAAGAGAGTTCCATAGTCTCACTGCACTTACCGTAAAAAAATCCTCTTCTATGTTTGTGTACAAACCTTCTTTCCTTCAGACGCAGAGTATGCCCCCTTGTCACAGTCACGCTCCTGGGGATAAATAGATGATGGGAGAGATCTCTGTACTGACCCCTGATATATTTATACATATTTATTAGATCTCCCCAGTCGTACTGTAGTCCACCCATTCCAGTTATTACTTTAGTTGCCCTCCTCTGAACCCTCTCCAGCTCTGCTATGTCTGCCTTGTTCACAGGAGATCATCACTGAAAATGGTGCACTACAATGGTAAATGCAATTGACAACATATGGCTAAACCCTCACGCTTGTTCACAGGAGCCCAGAACTGTACACTGTACTCGATGTGTGGTCTGACTAGTGATTTGTAAAGTGGCAGGACTATGTTCTCATCACGGGCATCTATGCCACTTTTGCTTCAACCCATTATCTTATTGGCCTTGGAAGCAGTTGCCTGACACTGGTTTCTACAGCTTAAATTGCGGTTCACCAAAATTCCTAGGACCTTTTCCATGTCGGTGTTACCCAGTGTTTTACAATTTAGTATGTACGGGTGACTTGCATTATTCCTTCCCATGTGCCTAACTGTACATTTGTCAGTGTTAAACCTCATCTGCCACTTCTCTGCCCAAGCCTCCAATCTATCCAGATCCATCTGCAGCCGTATACTGTCCTCTTACTTGTTAATTACTTTACACAGTTTAGTGTCATCTTCAAAAATTGGTATTTTACTGTGCAAGCCTTCTACAAGATCATGAATAAATATATTGAAGAGAATAGGGCCCAATACTGACCCCTGTGGTACCCCACTAGTGACAGTGACCCAATCTGCATGTGTACCATTAATAACCCCCTCTGTTTTCTATCACTGAGCCAGTTACTTACCCACATACAGACATTTTCCCCCAGTCCAAGCATTCTCATTTTATATACTAACTAGAGATGAGCGAATTTTTCAAAAATCAATTCGTCAAATTTTAATTTGTGGCGAATTTAGTTACAAACAGCTATTTCCTGGTTGCAGAGAGCCTTTATAGTGGTGTAGAACACAGTGCCTTGCAGTAACACGCCTAAAGAGTCTGCTTTGGTAGTGAAATAATACTGTGAGTCCAGTATGACATGCACATGGGAGGCGTCGCTCTTATAATCACTGCACACTTCACTAATTTGGGCAGTCACGGGGCCAAAACTGACCAAATAACTCAAGTATGAACTCAGCCTTACAGGTCGATGTTAGTGCCAAGAAGAAACGCATTTCTTTTACACCGTCGTCAGCTGATTTTACATAGATGTCGACATAACCTATTCTATTAAACGCTTATACAAGTAGAGCCCCCGACAGAGTGGGGAGGGTGTCAGCAGTAAGTTTGTGTCAACGTTACTGATTAATTTGCCCTTCCTATGATCCGTCAGAACTATAACCCCCACAAAAGGATCCTGTCTATTGAGCATCCGCCTTCACTTTCGGTCAGCATTTGGTCAGTAATCCATCAGTATTGCTAATGCCAAAAAAAACAGGAGTGGATCCAAAACAGAGATGACACATGAATGGAATATATGCATGTCTTCTGTGTTTTGTACCCACTCCTGCTTTTGACTACCAAATCACAAGACAATTCTGATCATACAGGCCTTACAGCTGCTACATAGACAGGATCTGTTGTGTGTCTCATTTGTCCTTGCTTCTGACAGATCAGAAGAATGGTCAAATAAATGATGTCAGCCAGGCGAAAAGGTAAAATAGTGGCTCAGTCATGAAGTGGGGAGGGTGGGAACAGCATATGAAGTCCACAGAGTGGCCCTATGACATAGTGGTGAGGTAGAAGCAGTAGGGAGGCCACAGAATGGCACAAAAACAGAGCATGGATGTGGCCGCAGCAGCAGCATCAGGAGAAGGGCCACAGAGTGGCACAATGACAGAGTGGAGATGGCAGCAGCATCAGGAGGCCACAGAGTGGCAAGGTGACAAAGTGTGGAGGTGGCAGCAGCATAAGGAGACCACAGAGTGACCTGGTGACTCAAGAGGTAGGTGGCAATAACAGTACCCGCTGACGATGGTGGGTGTAAGATGGAGCACTTGGCATCAAATGTGTGGCATCAGGTGGGTGACAGCATTAGAATTTTAGCTGAGTCAGCTAGCCAGAAGAATCATGTCTCTGTTGTCAAGGTTTGGGCTGATCAACGCTTATTCATCTTGACAAAGGTCAGACTCTCCACATTTTGGGTGGATAGGTGAGTACTTCTTGGGGTAAGTATGGCCCTCGCCCACTTAACACCCGCTCTGATGCCACAGTACTGGACAGGCAGGAAAGCTTTTCCAGGTCAAACTCGGTCAGTTGCGGCCACAAATCCAGATTGGCTGCCCAGTAGTCCAGCGGATCTTCAATGTGGGATGGCAGGGTGCTGTCGAACTATGCCACCACCTGCAGGTTCAAGTCCTGCTCCAGGTCTAGCTTCTGCTGGTGAATAGTTTCTTAACTAGGCGGGTGAAGAAAGCTGCTCATCAGCGACTCTAGACTCAAGTTGCTGCTGATGGAGCTGGAACTGCTCCTACCCCTCCACCCTGCCACAGCAGCCATGGCAGAGGAATGTGAGCACAGAGGGCCCCTCCGGTCAGACTTGTGAGAGAATGGACGATGGCACAGATAGGCAGCTACCAACTGACTTCATAGGATGTCTCTATAGTAGTTCAGTTTGTCCTCCTCTCAGCGGGTATAAAAGGCCCCATTTTGGACCGGTAGTGAGAGTCCAACAAGAGGAGAACAAGAAGTCATCCCCCTGCCGAATGGTGACAATTCGGCTGTCATTACGCAATCAAGAGAACATGCATCGGGCCATTTGTTCAAGTAACTCAGAGGAACTCCCTGCCTCCATCTCCACTGCATACTGCCACAGTGTGTCTGGGTCCTCTGCCTTGTCTTTCTCATTTCCCTGTAGCTCCTCTGGCTGCTCCTGCTCCTCCTCTCCTGTCACCTGAGTAGAAAAACCACCCATTTCACTAAACATTTCTTGTGCTCCAATGTCGTCGTCCTCCTCCTCCAGATCAGCCCCCACAGGGAGTATGGCTCAGCCCTACTTGATACAGCACCGACACCATGTTCTTCCCATTGTTGGTCACCATCGTTCTGATTTTCAGTTGTCGCAGAGAAAGCCAGGATTCGATTTCTTGACGAAGGACACGGAGCAGTTCCTCCACTGTGTGACTCTGTTCACCCAGGCAAACGTGGTGGAGAACAGCATGAAACCGCCGTGCCCTGAACATGCAGTATGCTGGAAGGGCAATGTGAATGTCCCTGCAGTGGAGGCTAAGGACACTGTGAAAAATCAGGAGGCAGAGGACCAACAATGTGACAACGTAGAGGCAGAATCAGCGTTATCTCACCAAGTTGCTGGTGTGGCTGTGCAGGAACCACATTCACCCAGTGGGCCCTAAAGGACATGTGTTGGCCCTGACCTTTAGTTATAGCTCCACACAGGCTTAAGGACAGTGTGTGCTCTCCGCATCCATCACGTCCCCATTCAAAATGAATGGGTTCGCACACCCGTTTCGCAAATTTGCGGAACAGGTGCGTGACGTGGATTGCGGACGTGTGAATTAGGCCTAGTACACGCCACAACCACAAAAGGCTTTAGATCATATAACTGCACTGCTATATGGCAAATCTATTTTTCTTTTTCCACTAATACACGCCAGTGAGGCCCCAAATACTGAAATATTAGACCAGAAGTCAGACAGGACTTTGTAGGCACGGGCAGATGTTGCAACCACAGCAGCTGATTGCAAACTGCCACATTATCTCTCTTTAGCCTTTCCACTGTAAGGGTACTTCACACACTTTTCCGGCATTGAGTTCCTGTCCTAGGGACTCCATAGCGGAAAAAACTGATCAGTTTTATCCTAATGCATTCTGAATGGAGAGAAATCCGCTCAGTAAGTATCAGGATGTCTTCAGTTCAGTCACTGTACGTTTTTGGACGGAGAAAATACTGCAGCATGCTGCAGTTTTATCTCAGGCCAAAATTCCCGAGACACTCGCCGGAATGGCGGATCCGGCATTAATTTCCATTGAAATGTGTTAGTGCCTGATCCGGCATTAAAATTACCGCATTGGCGGATCCGGTCTTCTGGTCTGCGCATGTGCAAACCTTTAAAAATGTAAAAATAATAAATACCGGATCCATTTTTCTGGGATTCTGATCAGTCTAAGGGTCCTTTCACATTTGCGTTTTGTTTTTCGGCATAGAGTTCAGTCGTCGGGGCTCTATGCTGGAAAAATACTGATCAGTCTTATCCCCATGCATTCTAAATGGAGATAAATCCGTTGAGGATGCATCAGGATGTCTTCTTTCCATCCTGGGATGCGGAGCAAAACAGATCCGTCAGGACAGATCCGACAGGCTGTTCACCCGACGGAAAACAGCCTGTCAGATCCATCCTGCTGCTAGTGAGCGTGTGCCCCTGGTCTACCACTCTGGCACCATTGACTATAATGGGGCGGGGTGGAGTTCCGGCAGAGGCACGGCAGTGCATGGTGAGAGGCTGCTGGAATAAATGTCGGACATGTCGTAGTTTTATTCCAGCGGCCTCTCGCCGTACTCTGCCATGCCTCCGCAGGAACTCCACCTGCCCCCATTATAGTCAATGAGGCCATAGTGGTGTACTTGGGGCACACGTTCACTAGCGGCAGGACGGATCCGACAGGCTGTTCCATCGGGTGAACAGCCTGTCGGATCTGTTCTGCCGCTAGTGTGAAAGTAGCCTCAGTTGCTAATCCTGCAGCCTCTTTGGGTGTGTTCAAACAGAGTATTTTTGTGCTTAAAAACCTAATGCAGAATCTGCATCAGGATTTTTGGAAGTGTTTTTTCTGGTGCATTTTATAACACTTTCTGATGCAGTTTTGCTGTGAATTTTCATTAATGCCCATTTTCAAAGGGAATTCTGGACATGGAACCCGCATGAAGAATGGCTAGCGCACTAATTTTTTTTTAATGGGGCAGTTTATAAGCAGAAAAAAGGGGCTATCCGATCCGGGCCCTGAAGTAAAGAGAGAGCACAATGTGTATGCATGGTCATCCTCAATTATACTAATAGGCCATGATTTATCATACCTTTAGAATTCTGGCAGCAAAAAGTCCCAAAATAAGGCATTTGCGACTTTTCACACTCATTTGCGCATGATTTTGCTACTTTTTACATGTGTACACCACTCACTCCTGTTTTGTAAAAATGGGCATGGTTAGCCATGTTAATGAGTTTCACTCAAGATTTATCATTGGGACTTTTTAAAAAGTCGCAAAAAAGTCCCAATTTCACTCCACTGAGGAGAATGCTTATCTTATGCGATTTTTAATAGAACATGCAACTTTTGTAAAGCAACTGATGGATGAACTGCTGCCATCAAACCACATTTATCACAGTATTAATGGACCATTAATAAATCTGACTGAGCCAAAAGTGACTTTGGACTTATGTAAAATTGGAGTAAGATGGAAGTGTAATGATAAATCTGGCCCATAGTGTTCTGAAAATAGCTGATCACTGGCAATTCCATAGCAGTGAATGAAGATAATGCTGTGAATGCACACTGTTATGGAGGATCTGTGGAGGACACTGTTATGGGGGATCTGTGGAGGACGCACTGTTTTGGGGATCTCTGGATGACACTGTTATGAGGGATCTGTGGAGGGACACAGTATTATAGGGGATCTATGGATGACACTTTACAGATTCTTTTATTAGCAGTCTGTTCCCCCAATTACTGAAAGAAAAAAAGCCACTGCTAATTTGGACCTTGGATCTATACTCCAATGCCTCTGCCCCCCCATTTAACTGTGCAGACCACCGAAACAATGCCGTCTTCAATAGTTTAACTGGAGCCCTCTATGGCCCAGACAGCCACGCGGTAATTAAACGCAGAACGGCCACGTCACAAGCACGCTGTTTGGTGGTATCCCAAAGGGCTGCAGACCTAGCTTATACTGGAGTCAAAGGGAGCACACCGGACACAAAGAAGCTCACAGAGGGGCACACACCGGGATCCGAGGGGAAACAGGGAGCACACATGGGGGACACAGGAGGCACAGGGAGCTCCCACTGGGAACGCAGAGGCCACAGGGAATGCACACAGGGGAAAAGAGAGTACACACAAGGGGCACAGAGAGCACACAGAACTCATACAGGAGCTCCCACTGGGAGCACAGAGCACACAGGGGGTACAGAGGCCACAGGGAGAACACACAGGGGTCGCACGGAGCACACACAGGGAGCACACGCAGCGAGTGCACTCAAGGGTTGCAAGGAGCGTACACAGGGGCACATGGCGCTCACAGAGGGGGCACAGGGAGCTCACAGAGGGAACTCACAGATCAGTGACCATCAATATTTGAAGGCAGTGCAGGGCTGTTACAATGAGAGTGACCACCAGCAGCCCTGTGCATCCTCCACACTGCTGCATGCTTGGATGGACTTACCAGGTGCTTTCATAAGAAAGGGTCCTGGGTAGAGATGAGCGAACTTTAAAAAAAGTCCGGTGTTCGGCGTTCGGGTTGTGGTAAGTCGCGCATCCCATTATGGATTCCACTATAGCGGCATATGGAATCCATAAGGCGGCTGCCACCAGCCCGAACTGTTGAACAGCCGAAGGACCTGGGGTGATGTCACTGTCATGTGATCAGTGCAGGGGCGTGGCTCAGCACTGGGTTTGATCCCGTGCTGAGCCACGCCCCTGCACTGATCACATGACAGTGACGCATCCCAGGTCCTTCGGCTGTGCAAAGTTCGGGTTGGTGGCAGCCGCCCTACTGGATTCCATATGCCGCTATAGTGGAATCCATAATGAGATGCGCGACTTCCACCACCCGAACGCCAAACACCGGACTTTTAAAGTTCGCTCATCTCAGTCCTGGGATCTCCTGCAGTTCAACAGCTGAGGTCAGAGCCAGCAGAAGACCCAGTCATCCCAGTCTGATGTTTGGGCCTTGCAGCCTGGAGAAACTTCAGGCAATGAATGGGGCAGAGCTATGTTAGCTCCGCCCACACATAAAGTCCGATGTGTGTGGAGCAGAATGCTAAACCTATGCAGTGACCGAGGTCTGGTGAGACGGGGAGACTGTGCGCGATGGACAGCAGCGGACTGCTGCAGCATGTTAGAGTGCCAGTCACAGGTAGCATGTGGAGGAAAAAAGACTCCCACCTGGGCAATTGCCCTGTTTGCCCTCAACGATGGCCCTGCTGCACCGCTGTACAGCAAATATATTTTTATTTTTCCACTAATACACGCCACAAACGACATTAGAACATATAACTGCAGCGCTAATCGGCAAATGTATTTTTTCTTTTTAACTAATGCACAACAAAAAGGGCTGTAATTGTAGCACCTGTATAATGGCAATTTGGATCCTCAGTCAGAGCAGCAAGGTGTCATAGGATTGTTCCTATTACCCAGGCTGTAACCTCACCTACTTAACCCTGTTCAACATAAATGTTGTGGAATAATTCCTCCCTATCCTTTCCCTACACCTTGAATAATCTTTCTCTGCATTTGTAAATCGTTTTTTAGCACAATGACGTTTTTTCTAACTTTGTCTCTACTGCCTGCAGACATCTCTCCCTGCACTAAGTACACTGGTAAATGGCAGAATCTAAGATGGCTGCCGCTATTTAAAGGGCTGTGACATCACATGGTTGGCTGCATGCAAGGCATTATGAGTGATCCTGCCTTCCCAGAGCCACATTTTTTAGGAAAAAATGTGATTCGTTACCACGAAGGGTGAAGAAATTCGACTTCGGTACAAATCAATTTTTTCCTGAAATGCGGATTGAATTACACTTTATCAGCTTTCATTCGCTCATCTCTAATACTAACCTTTTATACGACATCCATTGATTTGCTGCGCCAAGTCTATAACCTACTTCCTCGTAGAAATTGATTAAATTAGTTTGACATGACCGGTCCCTCATGAAGCCATGCTGATATGGCGTTATTTGTCTATTTTCATTGAGGTACTCCAAGATGGCATCTCTTAAACAACCTTCAAGCAGTTTACCCATGACAGATGTTAAACTTACCGGCCTATAGTTTCCGTGCTCTGTTTTTGGACCCTTTTGAATATCGGCACCACGTTTGCTATGCGCCAATCCTGTGGAATACTCCCTGTCCTTATAGAGTCCTTAAATATCAGAAATAAGGGTCTGGCTATGACATAACTTAATTCTCTTAGGATACAGGGAGTATTCCATCTGGTCCTGGCAATTTGTCTATTTTAATCTTTTTAAGATGCCTGAGTCTTCCTGGGTCAGACAGGGCATTTTTAATGGGGAATTTACTTTTACATTCTGCATTTCATGTGACAGTTTATTTTCTTCAGTAAATACAGTGGAGAAAAAGTATTTAATAGCTTTGCTTTCTCCTTATTGCTGTCTGCAACTCCCTCCTCTATACTTTGTAAAGGGCCAACACCTTCAGATTTATACTTTTTACCATTTATATAATTGAAAAACATTTTAGGATTAGTTTTACTCTCTTTGGCAATTAATCTCTCGGTCTCTAGTTTTGCTGCTTTTATTTTTATTTTACATATTCTATTTTTTTCCTTATAGTTTTTCAATGCTTCCTCGCTCCTCCTGTTTTAGTGATTTAAATGCTTTCTTTTGTTATTTCTGGGGTCTTCACACTGGAGTGCAGGCTGCAGCCTGTAGAAAGCACAGGAGGAGCTGGCATCCGGGTCCACTGCTGGCTATAGGAGGAGGACAGATTGTCCTGGACCACTAGCCTAATTGGAACAATAAATAGGTCAGTAGCATGGCATCTGTGCACACAAGGAGAAGAGGGGAAATGGCGGGAATGAGATGCCAGTTCAACAAAAACACACACACAGAACTCTAAGTGACCCTAGACTTTCCTTGTCTGATAAAGCTCTGACTTTCCTTCCTGTTGATTCAATCTTCCTAACTAAAAATATTTCCCTAAACTGTCCCTACAAGACCTTAAAATTGCTGTCTTGTGTCTGTAATTACTTTCTGCTAAACACATTCAGCACATGTCCTTTTTATATCGTAAGCTATGCTCAGAATGTCGTCTATGAATGCTATGCTCAGAATGTCGAGCCTGCCAAAATCCTGTCCCCTTATTAGCTTAGAGACTGTCTGTCAGCCTCTGAGCCAAACAGCGCAAGTCTCCTCCCTCCTAGGGTAATGTGATCCTCTACCTGCATCCTTCCTGCCCTGTTTCCCAGTAATTTTCACAATAAAATGGCAAAATTAGAATCATTATTCATCCTTACTCGGTATGCCTCTGTAGGAAGTCAACATGCACCTTTATGGCTTTCCTACAGCTCTGTTTAAAACTGAGTTATAACATGAAATTTGATAAGGTCCAAATATGTCTACTCAAACATTTATTATAAATATGTCTATCAGTATACTGTAGATCTTATATGCTGCCCTTATGATCATCATTTAATGCACAAAGCAGCCTAAAGTGTAAATGCCTCATTTTTCTCCTTTTACTATTTGATTACAATGGATTTGAGAAGTTAAAAGCCTAATATACTTTTCACCAGCACATACTGTGTGCCACTATATGGTGTGGTACCTCAATATGGAATTGTGGTAGGATGTTTTCTTCCATTGAACCATTAGTCCTAGGTGAGGTGGGTCATTTCTCCAAGTAAATGTTTATGGCCACCCAGTGCTTTGGCAATGCCAGCATCAGCACTGGCACAGCAGGATTAAACTGAAGACAGCAAAACTCTCTGCCCCTTCATAATGTACTTTGTCTGTTATGCAGTTGGAGCAACAATGCTTACTTTGTTCCTGAAGAGCTTGGGAAGGAGAGTTCAAACCTTCCCTGTTTGGCAATAACTGGGCGAGGGCATAATAGTAGAGATTAGCTAATTTTTAAAAATTACGGTTAACTGAATCTTCCAAAAAGATTTGATTCAATTCCTATTTATTTGTAACAAATTGTGTTAAAAATCAGCTATTTTCTGGCTGCAGAGAGCCTGTAAATTGGTGTAGAACACTGTGCATTGCAGAAACATGCATAGGTAGTCCGCTGTGGTAGTGAAACAGTTACATTCTGCATCTATGACAGGCAGTTAACAGGCGTCACTCTTAGAATCACTTCACACTTTACTTATTTAGACAGTTACCGGGCATGAGGAGTCAACACAGTGGCCCAGTTACATTATGGGGTGGGTGGCAACCGCATGAGGTGTCAACACAATGGCCCAGGCACAGAGTGGGGATGGTGGCAATAGTTTGAGGAGTTAACATAGTAGCCAAGTTACAGAGTGGTGAGGTGGCAACCACATGAGGAATCAACACAGTGGCCCATTCACAGAGTGGTGAGGTGGCAACCTCATGAGAAGTCAACACAGTGGCTGAGTTACATTATGAGGAGGGTGGCAACTGCATGAGGATTCAACATAGTGGACCACTCACAGAGTGGGAGGGTGGGGGGCAACAGAAATGACAGTGACAGCATAAAATAGTGGGTGGCAGTAGGAGAACATGGCAGCAGGTGTGTGGCAGCTAGCGTGGAGCGTGATTATTCTTATTGCAAATATTAAATCACGAATATCAGCAGTTTGAGAATTCGCCAATATTTAGAATATAGCAGTATATATTCGTAAATTGAATTTTCTTTTTTTTTTTTTTCACACAGTACACTGATCCCTCCCTGCTTGTAGCTTGTGGGCCAATGAGAAGGCTGCAATATCTCTGTCACAGCTTGGTAACATCCTTAGCAACCAATAGGAAAGTTGCCTACCCATTAGGCTGTGATGTCACAAGTTCACAACAATACTCAGTGCACCAATCACTAATATGTAGTCAGACATGCTAAAATGTGAAGTTGTATGTATTGCAAAAATAATTCCTATTATAAGTGGCAATTTCGCAATCGCGAATATTTTATAACTCTATCTGCATATAAACGATTGTTCTGATACGCATGCGAAATGAAATCAAATACACTGCTCTAATGTTAAATTACTTACAGTGATCAGTAGTTCTTCCTCACTGTCACAAAAATTGCTTCCCACCATCTTTTCCAATCTTCTCAAACTTCGAGTAATTTGACTTAGGCCACGCCCCTTTTGTGCATGCGCATTAAGCGAATGTAAAAAAAAAAGAGCACCTTGATAGCGAATTCTTAAATATATGGTAAATATTCACCCATATATTTGCGAAATATCGCGAAATCGGATATTGCCCCTGCCGCTCAACAATAGGCAGCATCAGAATAGTGGCTGAAGCAGGTGGCCAGAAGAAGCGGGTCTCTCTTCACAAAGTTGTGTGTTGTAGGGTGTAGCACCTAGAATGATCTAGTCTGATGCATCAGGCACTGGCATGTGGAAATCCTGGCTGATCCACTCCTGATTCATCTTCATATAGATCAGTCTCTTTACGTTTAGAGTGGACAGGCGAATTCTCCTTGGGGTATCTATGGATCCCGCCACACTAAATGCCGCTCTGATGCCACACTACTGGCCGGGCAGGAAAGCTTGTCCAGTGCAAACTTGGCCAGTGGCGGCCACAAATCAAGTTTGGCTGCCCAGGAGTCATGGGGATCTTGGATGTGGGGTGGCAGGGTGCAGTCCAAGTATGCCAAAACCTGCTGGTTCAGGTTCTGCTCCATGACTTGCTGCTGCTGGTGGGTGGTTTCTTCACTAGGTGGGTAAAGAAAAGTGCTCATTTAAAACTTTAGACTTAAGTTGCTGCTGATGTAGCTGGTGCTGTCCCCCTCCAGCAGCCATGACAGTGAAACATGAGCGCCGAGGGCCCCCGTCAGACTTTCATGAAGATGGGCGATGGTGCAGTGGCCAACTGACTACATAGGATATCTGAATAGTAGTTGAGTTTATAGCACAACAAGTAGAATAGATAGGCGCACTCACCATCCCTTCAAAGTCTTCTTATTGCAGAGAACAAATAGAGATACAGGGGACTCACATGGAAGCAATTACCGAAAACAGCGACGGCCGTTTCGTGGACTGTGAGTCCGCGAAACGGCCGTCGCTGTTTTCGGTGAATTTGCTGTCCATGTGAGTCCCCCTGTATATCTATTTGTTCTCTGCAATAAAGAAGACTTTGAAGGGATGGTGAGTGCGCCTTATCTATTCTACTTGTTGTGCTATATTGCTTCTGTTGAGGCTAGCACCTCGATCCCAGGACTGTCGGATGAGGCCGTAGTGGAGTCCTCACACGTGTTATACAGGCATAGGGCAGTGCCCTCATTCATTCTTTTGACTATGTAGTTGAGTTTATGCTCGCTCTCAGTAGGAGGAAAAATGCCCCCATTTTAGAAAGGTAGCGAGGGTCTAACATGGTGGAAATCCAGTAGGCATCCCCTTGCTGAATGGTGATAAAACGGCTGAAGCTATGCAAGCAACTCAGCATGCATCTGGCCATATGCGCAAGGGACTCAGAGGGACTGCTTGCCTCCATTTCCACTGCACACTGCCGCAATGTGTCAGGGTCATCTGCCTGGACTTCCTTATTGCCCTCTATCCCCCCTCTCCTCCTCTTCTGTCACTTGTGCAGAAAAAACAGTCATTTCTGTTTACATTGCTTGTGTGTGACTGTCCTCCTCCTCCAGTTCATACCCAATAGGACTAAGGTGGTCGTGAGATGTAGGTGCCACGTCTCCAGTCCCCTGACCAGCCAGATTTATCAGCTTCTGCTCCAGAACGTGAAGTAGTGAAATTTACATTGTTTATTCAATAGTCCAGGCCTCCTCAAATGGCCTGAGCAAAAGGCAGGTGTCACAAATGAGCTGCCACTGGCTAACGTTGAAGTTACACAGGGAGTGCTCCTGTCTGCCTGTTGATCAAAAAATCGTTTATGGCCTTCCTCTGCCCATATAGTCAGTCCAACATGTTGAGGGACTGAGGGTATAGTTCCAACACATGGAAAACTGCATATCAGGCGATTCTGTTGGGGAACGCTAGTCTGCCTTTGCAGCTGAAGGAGGGAGTGCTTTGCAGTGCATGCATAGTTTCCTAGCCATTTTCAGGATGTCTTGTAGTTGGGTGGAAGACTTAGGGAACTGAGTTACAACGAGATTAAAGACATGCGCCAATCAGGGTGCATGGGTCAGCCCTCCTTTGTGCAGAGCCAACACAATGTTCTTGATTTTGTCGGTGACCATGGTTCCGTTTTACGTTGGCGAGGATACGTGGAGCAGTTCCTCCTTTGTGTGACTCAGTTCGCCCAGGCAAACTAGGTGCAGAACAGCGTGGACAAGGTGAAGAATGAGGAGGCAGAGAAGGACATTGGCACAAGACTAACACACCATGAGAAGGTGAAGGTGGCAGTGCCGTTACCTGGCCAAGTTGCTGGTGTAGCTGGGCAGGAACCACATTTACCCAGTGGGCCGTAAAGGACATATATTGTCATTGACTGTAGTTACAGCTCCACACGTCGGCACTGCTATGCACTTTAACAGACACAGACAGGCTCAAGGACTGGCCCACTTTCTCTTCAACATATGTGTGCAGGGCTGGTACTGCCTTTTGGAGAAGTAATGATGGCTTGGGACTCTCTATCTTGGCTTGGCATAAGCCATCAGCTGAAAGGCGCAGAGTCCACCCCATGGCAAGGGAGGGACTGTAGTACTAACAACTTCGCCAGGAACACTTTCAACTTAAGCGCTTTTGGATGAGTGCATTCATACTGTTGTCATTTTGCAATTGCCTTGGTGATCGATTGCTGACAAAATGAGTGATGAGGAGTAGGAGAAGGAGGAGGAGCAGGAGAGCCCTAAAATCTGTAGTATCAAGCCGTAATTTTACCCCAATTACATAACCAAGGAATGAATTATATATAATAGAACGTGAACCCTCACAAATTTTGCAGTATAAGACCGCAATTTCACCCCAATAACAGAATCTAGGAGTACTGGAAATACTTATGCATCAAAGAATGCAAACATCCTAAAATCTGTAGTATTGGATCATTTTTTTAACCACAATTAGTACAGCAAAGTGTACACTCATCTATTAGCTCCTGCTCTCTTCCCTATAGTGTGGCTAATGCCTTCCTATTATATCCCTACACTATGAATAATCTGTCCCTGAACTGCTCAATTTTAAATACATTCTTCCATAATCACTGGCCCTAGTGCCTGTAACGTCTCTCCCTGCACTAATTTCACTGGAAAATGGTGGATACCAGACAGGAGGAGACTTTTTATAGGGCTGTGATATAACGGGGACTGGCTGTCTGCTGATTGGCTATCTGCATGGCATTATACACTCAATTAAAGAATTATTAGGAACCCCATACTAATACGGTGTTGAACCCCTTTTGCCTTCAGAACTGCCTTAATTCTACGTGGCATTGATTCAACAAGGTGCTGATAGCATTCTTTAGAAATGTTGGCCCATATTGATAGGATAGCATCTTGCAGTTGATGGAGATTTGAGGGATGCATATCCAGGGCACGAAACTCCTGTTCCACCACATCCCAAAGATTCTCTATTGGGTTGAGATCTGGTGATTGTGGGGGCCATTTTAGTACAGTGAACTCATTGTCATGTTCAAGAAACCAATTTGAAATGATTCGAGCTTTGTGACATGGTGCATTATCCTGATGGAAGTAGCCATCAGAGGATGGGTACATGGTGGTCATAAAGGGATGGGCATGAGTAGAAACAATGCTCAGGTAGCCCATGGCATTTAAACGATGGCCATTTGGCACTAAGGGGCCTAAAGTGTGCCCAGAAAACATCCCCCACACCATTACACCACCACCACCAGCCTGCACAGTGGTAACAAAGCATGATGGATACATGTTCTCATTCTGTTTACGCCAAATTCGGATGGATCCATTTGAATGTCTCAACAGAAATCGAGACTCATCAGACCAGGCAACATTTTTCCAGTCTTCTACAGTCCAATTTTGGTGAGATTGTACAAATTGTAGCCTCTTTTTTCCTATTTGTAGTGGAGGTGAGTGGTACCCGGTGGGGTCTTCTGTTGTTGTAGCCCATCCGCCTCAAGGTTGTGCATGTTGTGGCTTCACAAATGCTTTGCTGCATACCTCGGTTGTAACGAGTGGTTATTTCAGTCAATGTTGCTCTTCTATCAGCTTGAATCAGTCGGCCCATTCTCCTCTGACCTCTAGCATCCACAAGGCATTTTCGCCCACAGGACTGCCGCATACTGGATGTTTTTCACTTTTCACACCATTCTTTGTAAACCCTAGAAATGGTTGTGTGTGAAAATCCCAGTAACTGAGCAGATTGTGAAATACTCAGACCGGCCCGTCTGGCACCAACAACCATGCCACGCTCAAAATTGCTTAAATCACCTTTCTTTCCCATTCTGACATTCAGTTTGGAGTTCAGGAGATTGTCTTGACCAGGACCACACCCTAAATGCATTGAAGCAACTGCCATGTGATTGGTTGACTAGATAATTGCATTAATGAAATAGAAATAGAACAGGTGTTCCTAATAATTATTTAGGTGAGTGTAGGTAATCCCTCATTCCCGGGCTTCTTACATCCTGTTTCTAACACGTGCAGAAGCCATTTTAGATAAAAATATGATTTGTTACCACGAAGAGTGAGGAAGTTCTACTTGGGTACAAATTAAATTTTTCCTGAAATTCTAATCGAATTCTACTTCATCAACTTTGATTCGCTCATTTCTAAATGCAGCAGAAAGATGTGAGATGCAGGTTGTACGTTAGTTGAAATTTTCCAGGAAGCAGCAGATTTGATTTAATAATTCAACATGAAAGTATTCCTGATCCACATGTGCTTACTTTATGTATACTTATGACTGACACTTTTAAATGGGTCGAGATTAAACATTTTAGATTGATAAATTCAAGCACAATTTTCTGTTATCCTTATGTATGATAGCAAAAGAAAAGATTTTGCTTTACAGAATTAGCTACAAGAATTCCCTTCATACAGATTGCGGCTCTGATGCAATTGTGCTTCTTTCATTATAAGAGGAGCCCCATAGTAGAGATGTCGCGAACATAAAATTTTCCGTTCACGAACGGCTAACGCAATTTCCGCAAATGTTCACGAACGTGTGAACAGAGCGAACCGCCATAGACTTCGGTAGATAGGCGAATTTTAAAACCCACAGGGACTCCTTCTGGACACAATAGTGATGGAAAAGTTGTTTCAAGGGGACTAACACCTGAACTGTGGCATGCCGGAGGGGATCCATGGCAAAACTCCCATGGAAAAGGCAAGGTGAATTCGCAATGCGATTAATATAACCTGAAATAATTGCATTGCGAATTCAACTTAGAGCTGAGTTCCTAATGGCTGTATTGCTAGAATATAACGAAGATTGAATTCTCAATCTTCGTTATATTCTAGAAATACAACCATTAGGAACTCAGCTCTAGATTGTAATGGCAATGCGAATAATACAGGTTATATTAATCGCATTGCAAATTCAACTTCTATAATACACTATTCATAGATATAACACTGTATTCGTTACTTCTACTATCCCACCATTAGCAAACTCGCCAAAGTTGTAATCTCAATTTCTCAAAGCGATAATACGGTACTTAGAATTATTAATCGCTTTGCAAATTCATTAATGCCTCTATTTGATTGTATATGACGGTTGACTATGACCACCACCAACTTTCTACTGCCTCCGAGGCAAGATATCTGAACCCTCAGGGGCCATTTGGGCGTTTTTGATAGAAAACACATCAAAAACGCATCTGCGTTTTATAATTTTTCTTTTTCTTTTCTTTTTTGTGTATTTTGCCACATTTGGATGCATATTTACATTTGGTATGGGCAGATATGGTAGTCTAGATCATTATTCTGCCAAAATCTATATTCAGCTACATGGCTTAGAAAATATGCTGTCAAACAATGATCCTAGGTTTTGGTATAGACACATGATCTAGACCAGTGTTTCCCTACCATGTGCCTCCAGCTGTTACAAACTACAACTCCCAGCATGCCCGGACAGCCTTTTGCTGTGCGGGCATGCTGGGAGTTGTAGTTTTGCAACAGCTGGAGGCACACTGGTTGGGAAACACTGATCTAGACTACCATATTTTCCTATACCAAATGTAAATATGCAACCAAATGTGTCAAAATACACAAAAAATTTAAATAAAAAAATAAAAATTATAAAAACGCAGATGCGTTTTCTATCAAAAAGCCCAAATGGCCCCTGGGGGTTCAGATATCTTGCCTTGGAGGCAGCAGAACGTTGGTGGTAGTCAACCGTCGTATACAATCAAATAGAGGCATCAATGGATTTGCAAAGCGATTAATAATTGTAAGTATTATCGCTTTGAGATTACAACTTTGGCGAGTTTGCTAATGGTGGGATAATAGGAAGTAACGAATACAGTGCTATATCTATGATAGTGCCTTATAGAAGTTGGATTCGCAATGTGATTAATATAACCTGCATTATTTGCATTGCATTCCAACTTAGAGCTGAGTTTCTAATGAGTTGTATTGCTAGAATATAACGAAGATTGAGAATATAGTGCTATATTCATTATCTTCATTATCTTCTAGCAATACAACCATTAGGAACTCAGCTCTAAGTTGTAATCGCAATGCGAATAATACAGGTTATATTAATTGCATTGCGATTTACAATTACTAACACTGCAGCTTCAGAACGAATCTAAGATGGATGCCGTCCTTGCGTTTAGATAGGAGGTGGGTGGGTCTGGGAGGGAGGGTATGCTGATTGGCTGGAATGTGTCTGCTGACTGTGAGGTACAGGGTCAAAGTTTGCTGAATGATAAAGTATAGGGGCGAACGCGAACATCGCATATGTTCGCCTGCAGCTGCGGATGCGAACAAGCTATGTTCGCCGGGAACTGTTCGCCGGCGAATAGTTCGGGACATCTCTACCCCATAGCTCCAAAACGTGTTGTCTACTTGAAGCCTGAAGTTTTTTATTCCAGAATAAAGAACCTTCTTTATCTACTCATTAGCCATGTCAATTCCACTCATGAGATGCCTATCCTTGATCAGGCATATATTATTAGGGTTGAGCGAACACCGGGAAGTTCGGGTTCGGCCGGGTTCAGCCGAACTTCACCGCAAAGTTGGAGTTCTGGACCTGAACTTGACCCTGAACCCAATTGAAGTCAATGGGGACCCGAACTTTGGGGCACTAAAATGGCTCTAAAAAGTCATAGAAAGGGCTAGAGGGCTGCAAAAGGAAACATAATGGGGGTAAGAGCAGTACAATTGCCCTGCAAACAAATTTGGATGGGAAATGACTTAAAATAACATAAAATATGAAAAAGTAAAAATAATGATCTTGAACTAGGAAGTGGAGTAGGAGGTTGAGGCGGTGAATGTGGCAGTGTAGATGGAAGCAGTGGTGGAGGAGGAGGAGGTAGCCAACAATGTTTTTGTAGTTTTTTTATTTTTATTTTTTTTCCCTTTATTTATTTATTTTTTATTTTTGATAAATTTGGGAAGACCCCAAAACATTGGGAAATATAAAATGGCTGGGTGCGGCAGGTTAACTTGTCTATTCTGCACAAGATATTGATAAGTCCTGTGGGATCCGTGCCGATCCAAGGCGTGAAGGGCAAGCTCAGGCCGTGCCCAATTTGGAGACCCAGAAGTTGAATAGGGCAGACCTATAAGTCAGTACGTGTAGGCGGGTGCACATGTAGTGTTCCACCATGTTGCTAAAATGCTGCCTCCTGCTAAGACATTCAACATCAGCTGGTGGTGCTGGTTGTTGTGGCATGCTGACAAAGCTTTTCCACATTTCGGACATGTTAACCCTCCCTTCTGAGGTTCTGGAGGTGCCCCAGCTGCGTTTTCGCCTTGTGCTTCCATTGAGCCCCCGCTGTCAGGTGGGAATACCATCAGCAGCGTGTCTACCAGCGTGCACTTGTACTCGCGCATTTTCCGACCATGCTTCAGTGACGGAATTAAGGATGACATGTTGTCCTTGTAGCGGGGATCCAGCAGGGTGGCCACCCAGTAATCAGCACTGGTTAGAATGTGGGCAACTCGGCGGTCGTTGCGCAGGCACTGCAGCATGTAGTCGCTCATGTGTGCCAGGCTGCCCAGAGGCAACGACAAGCTGTCCTCAGTGGGAGGTGTATTGTCTGTGTCCTCTGTAATTCCCCAGCTACGCACCAGTGATGCCCATGAGCTGCTTTGGGTGCCACCTTGCTGTGAACATGGTTCCTCCTCATCATCATCATCCTGTTTTTTCCCACTGGCTGTGCTGAAGGTGGTGGTGAAGGTGTAGCTGAGAGGATGAGGAGGCGGTAGAGGAGGGAGCAGAGTAGAAGGAGAAGGCAAAAGGAGACAAAGAGAAACGTCCTGCAATACTTGGTGGCGGAAAGACATGCACCAAACTGCTATCCACCTCGGGCCCATCCGCCACTGTATTTACCCAGTGTGCAGTTAGTGAGATATAACCTCCCTGCTCATGCTTACTGGTCCACGTATCGGTGGTTATGTGGACCTTGCCATAGATGGCATTGCGCAGTGCACACCAAATTTTGTCCGCCACTTGGTTGTGCAGGGCAGGCTCGCCTGAAAAGATAGTGGCGGCTGGGAACCACAAACTCTGAGACAGTCACCGCCATAAGGTTTTTAAAAGTCTCCGTCTCCACCAGACGGAATGACAGCATTTCAAAGGCCAGGAATTTTGAAATGCTGGCATTCAGGGCCAGGGATCGTGGGTGGGTAGGGGGTACTTCCCTTTCCTTTTCTCTCCAGTGTTTGGGAGATGGACAGTTGAATGCTTCCAAGGGACATTGTGGAGATGCTTGGTGATGGAGGGGGTGTCGTTGCTGCTACATCCTCTGTTTGTGGGCTGGCAGGTGCCACTGTCACTCCAGAGGGGGAGGAAGAGGCTAAGACTGCAGTAGAAGAGGGTCTTTGAGATCTTTCGTAGTTTTTGAGGTGTTTACTCCACTGCAGCTCATGCTTTGCATTTACTGTAGATGCCTAGTCATGCAAGTGGTGCTCAGGTTTAGAAAATGTATGTCTCGCTTCAGGCTCTGATTGCACAGCGTCCAAACCACTCGTGTCTTGTCATCAGTACATTGTCTGAAGAACTGCCACGCTAGGGAACTCCTTGGAGCTGGCTTTGGTGTGCTCAGGCTCTGGGTGCGGTGGACAGTAGCAGGCGTACTGTCTAGGGACGGCCACTCTGCTTTTGCACACTGCTCCCTCTTTTGCTGTGTGGCTGGCGCTGTGTGACCACCGCCTCTGAACTGCACATGTCACTCGCATGACCATGATTCCATGTGGGCCAGGTCTAGGACCTCATCATCCTCCACATCATCTTCCACCCACTCTTCACCCCTGCCCTCCTTGCCGTTCTGCACATTGCAGAAAGCCGCAGCAGTTGGCAGTGGGCACCTGTGTTTTGTCATCATCATAGACGTGCTGCGGTGGCCCTCCCATGTCCACATGCTAAAACATAAGTGGTTGGGCATCAGTGCACTCAATCTCTTCCACTTCTGGGGCAGTGCTTTGTGGACGGCCCACGGAAACCCTGCCAGCAGAGTCGTTAAAAATCAGAAGAGACTGCTGCATGACTTGGGGCTCAGACTGCTTGGCTGAATTGCAAAGGGTTGAGATGAAAGACAGATGCCTGTAGGCTGCAGGTGCAAACTCTGCGCTTATAGCAGTGGATGGAGTGGGAGACAATGTAAAGGAACTAAAGGGACTGTCAGCCACCCAATCTGCTACCGCCTCTACTTTTTCTGGCCTCACCATTCATACACTGGTATTCGGGCCTCCAAAATAACGTTGAATGTTCTGTTGCCTACGTGCACCTGAGGTGCTTCATTTGGGCGTGTAGTTGGCACAGATCAACCACGTCCTCTCCCTGCAACAGGAGCTCCACCAACACCAGCTGCACCACGACCAGGGCCACGTCCTTTATTTGATGCTCTCCTCATTCTTTGAGGTAACCCACTGAACTAACAGACGAATTAACTATATTAATATCCCTGTCACGTATACAGTGTAGGTGCACCTCACACAAAAATTGGTTAGATATCACCCACCAATCTAACAGACAGATTAACTATGTTATTTTCCCTGTCACCTATGCAGTGCAGGTGTACTTCACTCAATAAATGGGTATATGTCTCCCATCTAACTAAAAGACATATTAACTATCTTAATTTCCATGTCAAGTATGCAGCGCAGATGTACTTCACACAATAAATGGGTATATGTTTCCCACCAAACTAACAGACAGATTAACTATCTTAATTTCCCTGTCATGTATACAGTGCAGTTGTACTTCACACAATAAATGGGTATATGTCGCCCACCTAACTAACAGACAGATTAACTATATTTATTTCCCTGTCATGTATGCGGTGCAGGTGTACTTCACACAAAAAATGTGTATATGTCACCCACCGAACTTACAGATGGATTAACTGTTTTATTTGTGTGTCAAGGGTACAAAGATGTTGCATTGCACCCACAGAATTAACAGCCAAATTTATTATTATCTTTCTGTGTCAAGGGTGCAAAATGGTGTATTGCACCCACAAAAAATCGCTATAGGTAACCCACAAAATTAACAGCCAGATGGGATTCCTAACACTCTCCCTCACTTCAGCTTCCTGTCCCTGCACTACTCAGAGATGATGGGCGGTGCTACACATGATCCAGCTTATACAGAGGCTGGGTCACATGATGCAATTGTCAATCACAACCATGCCATTAGTAGGCATGGCTGTGATGGTTTCTAAGTGCTCACAGCTTAAAAGATTGTTGATTGGCTGCCCTGCATCCTTTTAACAAACTTTATTAAATTCCTGAACACTAAACTCGAACCCGAACTGGCAAGGTTCGGGTCCGAGTACCAAAAATCATAAAGTTCGGTACTTTACACTTCGGGTTCGCTCAACACAATTTTTGATCTAATCATCCAGTACCGTATTTCAAGTAATTCTGTATGATAGACATTCCAATTTTATGTGACATAATTAAGAACATGCAAGCTAGTCATAGGTTAAATTAATTTCCTTTAGTTTTTCGGGGACTTAACCTATAACATCAATGAAGTATTATATAGAATTATAACATTGTACACAAAAATATATTTATCCCCTGAGAGCTTTAGACTTTTAAACTTGTCACCTCTGGGCAGTAGGATGGGAAAGCTGCTTTCAATATTCCTGGATTATGTAGAGTAGTTTATCTCTAACTACGCTTTGCTTTCAATGACATTTTCAATGGAGATCTTAGCTTTTATACTTAACCTAGTTTTATATTTCTATGGGCTCTGACTGGAAACTTCAGCAAATGTGACAGACTTTTATAGTTATTAGAGATGAGCGAATTTCTCAAAAATTTGATTCAGTCGGTTCGCTGAATTTTCCCAAAAAGATTTGATTCAATCCAAATTTATTAGTGGCAAATCAAGTTAAAAACTGCTATTTCCTGGCTGCAGAGAGCCTGTATTAGGGTGTAGAACACTGTTCCTTGCAGTAACATGCATAGGGAGTCTGCAGTGGTGTGAAACAATACTGTGAGTTAGTATGACACGCAGATGACGGGGCCAAAACTGACCAAATAACTCAAGTGTGAACTCATTCTTACAGGTCGATTTTAGTGTCAAGAAGAAGCGCACTCCTTTTACACTGTCGTCAGCTGATTCCACATAGATGTCTACAGAACCTGTTCTATTAAATTCTTATACAAGTAGAGCCCCCTGACAGAGTGGAGAGGGTAAAAAGGTGGGGAGTTCAGTCAGCACAACCCTATATGCAGGTGCACATTGCTATGGCAAAATACACATACAAACGCAAAAACAAAAATGCAATGGCACTCTGCAACCAGCACTCTGCCCTGCCTCCATGCTGGATGTTGAATGAGGCATTAGTGTACATTTTGGCCAAAGCGCAATAAGCCACTCACCACGTCAAAGTTGCCTCTATGAGTGGTCCCTAACACTAGTTCCTACCTGTTAAGGGCCATGACAGCCACACAAAATCCAGGGTGCGCAGGTGCAGCATGCATGCCAGGTACACTCTGCTTGTAACCCCGTCTGGTGCCATAACAGCTTCAATCAGATCCAGGGATGCAAGTTCCAACATGCATGCTGAGCCCACTATATACTTCTCCTGGAGCCAAATGGCTACTGGTAGGCGCTATAAAAGCAGACTCAGTTTTATACTGACTTTAAAACCAGCCTCCAGAGTGGAGAGGGTGTCAGCAGTAAGTTTGTGTTGACATCACTCATTATTTGCTTGGCCTTCCTCTGATCCGTCAGAACAATAACCCCCAAAAAACTAATCCTGTCTGTTGAGCATCCGCCTTCTCTCAGTCAGCACTTAGTCAGTAATCCATCAGTATTGCCAATGCCAAAAAAACAGGAGTGGATCCCAAACAAAGATGACATGTGAATGGAATATTTGCATGTCTTATGTGTTTTGTACCAACTCCTGCTTTTGGCTACCAAATCATAAGCCAATTCTGATG
Source organism: Bufotes viridis (assembly GCA_033119425.1). Taxonomy (NCBI): domain Eukaryota; kingdom Metazoa; phylum Chordata; class Amphibia; order Anura; family Bufonidae; genus Bufotes; species Bufotes viridis. The sequence continues at coordinate 66,371,009 of CM065596.1, forward strand.
GGACCATGTCATACAGGCTTTACAGCTGCTACATAGACAGTATTTGTTGTGCATCTCATTTTTCCTTCCTTCTGACAGATCAGAAGAAGGGTCAAATAAATGATGATGTTAACCAGGTCAAAAAAGGCAAAATAGTCGCCCAGTTATGAAGTAGGGAGGGTGGGAACAGCATGAGAAGACCACAGAGTGGCCGAATGACATAGCGGTGAGGTGGCAGCAGCATGAGGAAACCACAGAGTTGCCCAGCGACATAATGTTAAATAAAACATACTTTTTTCCCCTACTAATACACCCCAAAAAGGCTGTAGTACAATGTAACTGCATCGCAGAACGGCAAATAATATGTACTTTTATACTATTAAAACAACCCTAAAAAGTGTGTAGTACAATGTAATTGCAACCTCAGAATGGCAAAAAGATGTACTTTTTAAACACTTATACACCTCAAAAAACGCTATAGTACAAAGTAACTGCACCGCAGAACAGCAAATAAGATGTACTTTTTATACTATTACAACACCGCAAAAAGAATGGCAAATAAGACCTTCCTTTTTTTTTTTACACTTATACACCCCCAAAAAATCTGTAGAACAATGTAACTGCACCGCAGAACGTATATATATTTCCTACAAATACACCCTGCAACACAGCACTTGCACCCCAATAATAAACAAGGTCTATTGCAAACCTAAAAGCAGCAGTATAATTGCAATTTAGATCCCCAATAAGTGCAGCAAGGTGTAATAGAATTGCTCCTATTACCCAAGCTTTGCACTCTCCTATTGCACCCTGTTCTCCTTTTATAGTGTAGATAATGACATCCTATCCTTTCCCTACACCTTGAATAATCGTTCCCTGCACTTTTAAATCGTTTTTCTGCATAATAAAGTATTTCCTAACACTGTCCCTAATGCCTGCTAACGTCTCTGCCTGCACCAAGTACATTGGAAAATGGCTGACTCCAAGATGGCTGAGGCTGTTTATAGGGCTGTGACATCACAGGGCTGGCTGCTGATTGGCTGCATGCATGGCATTGGGGTGATCCTCATTCCCAGAGTTCTTTGCTCCATGTCTTAACATGTGCATCAGCCGCTTTAGGTGAAAATGCGATTTGTTACCACTAGAGATGAGCAAATCGAAGCTGATGAAGTGGAATTCATTTAGAATTTCAGTAAAATTTGATTTGCAACGAATGCGAATTTCCTCACGCTTCGTGGTAACGAATCGCAATTTTCCTAAAATGGCGGCTACACATGTGAGGACTAAGGATATGGGGCAAGGAACTTTGGGATGGCGGGATCACCCAGATTGGCTGCATGCAGGCATGTCAATCAGCAGCCAGCAAGCCCTGTGATGTCACAGCCCTATACATACGTGGCCATCTTATAGTCAGACATTTTCCAGTGTTCAGAGTGCAGGGACAGACATGTGAAGTTGATAGGGACAGCAAGTGTAAAAACGACTGTGGAAAAAAAGACAGAAAAAACAATTTATAAGTGCAGGGAAAGGATAGGGAGGAATCATTTCACAGTATCTTAGTGCAGGAAGAGACAGCAGAAGGCGCTAGGGACATTAATAGGAAGGTGATTTACAAGTGCAGGTAAAGATTATTTGGGTTTCCAAATAGTCATTAGACAGCTTCAGGGGCGTTGCAAGGCATGTAGATTCGGGGCTTGGGCCCCGGACTGCAATCACATTGCCTCAAATCTCTGGCCGATAGCTGCATTTTTCACTGCACTGGCAGCTTCTATTTATGGTTATATTGAGCCACCAGGGCCCAGAATGACATCAGCCAGGTGCAAATTAAACCTATAAGGAGCAGCTCCATTGTGCGCCCGGCTGAAGAGCAATGAGACCGACCAGCAGCCCCGCACTGGTGTCTCAGTATCAGAGCAGTGGCAGGGCTTGTGTTTAGCCCCGCCCCTCACTCAGGCCTGACATCAGAGAACCAGACCCAACTTTGCAGGAGATTCAGACAGGAAAAGCAGATTCCAGAACTACTGCTGTCTGTCCTGCTCCAGCTGTCCAGGTCACCACTGCTGGAAAGGTCTTATGAAAATAGCCTTTGCCAGCCCAGCAGCAGCCACTACCAACCTGGAGCAGCAGAAAGATGTGTTACCACTACAAGACAGCTTCATGTAAGTTAACCACGATCCATGTATAGGACAGTGTGCTTATGGGACCTGTATTTTTGTTAAATAGTATGGATTTAAAATTAAACTATGCATATACTGCTAGGGGAGCCTATGTATATATTGCTAAGGAAGGATGTGTATATACTGCTAGGGGAGCCTATGTATATACTGCTAGGAGAGGCTGTGTATATACTGCTAGGGGAGCCTATGTATATCCTGCTAGGGTAGCCTATGTATATCCTGCTAGGAGAGGCTGTGTATATAATGCTAGGGAGCACACATACAGTATATATTACAACATACAGTATATATTACAGTATATTATAATTGTTTTCCGGGGATAGGCATGTGCCTTGATACTTTTGCCCCTGGTCTTTTAAGATGCTAGAAACGCCCTGGACAGCTCTGTCATTCCATCTTTTTGTTATTGGGCTACAAGTGTTATGCTGAACAGCCTTTAGAGGCTTATATCTTAGTATCTTATTCAGTACTACAACAAAAGACATAGACATACGCATTTCACTTCTGCAGTTATTCTGTTGAAAGCGTATAAGGGCGTATTTCAGTAAAAAAGAAAAATATATACACACTGCACTGTTGCAGTTATTTTGAGTGAAAGCATGTAGTGCATAAATCATCTTTTCAGTGATTTATGTATTTTTATATTTTCATCCACACATTATCATATCTTGTGTAGGATGCTTTTGTGGTGCATGTGGTCTGCACCAACATCCTCCATTGTATTCATTTTTGCTGGAGATTGCCTTTAGCAGCAGACAACATGCGTATGAACTGCTCCCCAATTAGAAATACGCTACAGTGTATGGGGTTTTTAAGCAGTTCCTCCCATTTAGACCACTTTATTTCAGTGATTTTTTTCTATATATATGTATTAAATGTGCCATTGCGTTTTGCTGGTAACATTCTGTTGCACCTGGTAGCCTGTGTCACATGGTCTGTTATAGGTGTGCCCTGCATCCTCATTCTACCTCACTTTGCATTAGTGATCATACTATAGAGGTATGTGGGAACTTGGCTGTGAGTTGGATCTCAGCATCTATCAGACCTTGTTCACACACCATAGGTAGTCTAGTGGTAGGACACATTGCCACACTGAGACACCTTGACGGTGGTGCAAAAGGGCTCCGAGATGTTCCTGACGGAAATATGTTGGAGAAAGTCTGAGCTTTTAACATGAGCTTGGGGAATTAGCCAGCATTGTTAGTTGCTTATCATTGTGGTGCACCATTTTCAGTGATTTATGTATTTTTATATTTCCATCCACACATTATTCTATCTGGTGTAGGATGTTTTGTGGTGCATGTGGTCCGCGCCGACATCCTCCATTGTATACATTTTTGCTGGGGATTGCTGTTAGCATCCGGAGGAACTGCTCCCCGGTTTAGAAACATGCTAAAGTGTTTGGTGTTTTTAAACAGTTCCTCCCATTTAGGCCACTTTATTTCAGTGATTTTCTTTTTAAAGCATACAGTGGCCTATTTCAGTCAAACAATAAATATATATTCTCAGGTCTCTTCTGCAGATATTTCTGGTGAAAGTGTATAGTGCGTATTTCAGTAAAAAGAAAAATATATATGCACTGCACTGTTGCAGTTATTTCTGGTGATAGCGTATAGTGGCCCATTTCAGTCCAGCAACAAATATATATTTTCAGGTCACTTCTGCAGTTATTTCTGATGAAAGCGTATAGGGGTGTATTTTATTGCAGTTATTTCTGGTGTAAGCGTATAGGGATGTATTTTATAACGACAAGAAAAATATATTCTCAGTGCATTTCCGCAATTATTTGTGGTGAAAGCGTTTAGTGGCCTATTTCAGTCCAAAAAGAAAACTATAATTGTCGCTTTTAGGGGTGTTTTAATTTCCGTTTAATTTGTTTAGTTCAGCTACAAGTATGTCAGGCAGAGAAGTGCCAAGCCATGCACAGAGGAGTGGCAGAGGCCTAAATGTTTCTGGTGCAAGTAGAGGTCGCAGCAGAATAAATGGTCGTGGCAGCAGTAGTCTCAGTGAGAGGCCTGAGCTCCCGGTGTCATTTAGCAGTCGTGTCTTGACCAGCAACTCAGAAGTTCTTGACTGGTTAACTCGGTCATCCAGGTCATCCCAAGTGACATCAGACACCCCCAGCCAACAGTCAGTTGGTTCGTCAGACACAACCCTTAGTTAGCATGTCCCAGGAGCAGGCATGTGCCCACACCTGTCCTCAACCTGCCTCTGGCCTTTTCTGCTCCCTCACCGTGAGAAGTACTAGATGCAGTGGGATCAATTTCACTTTTCAGTGAGGAAGAGCTACTAGAGGACAGTCAGCAGCTACTGCCCAGCCAATATGTAGAGAAGACACCCGACGCCTCCTCCGCTTGGCGGGCAAGTAGTGATGAGGAGAGTGGCACGGGAGCTTGTGTTGCAAGTGGTCAGGTCTTGACCCAAAGGCCGTTGAGGAGGACATCAGTGATGTGCAGACATTACTTGATGATGATGAAGCCGATCGCACTTGGGAGCTGGGTGAAAAAGGGGCTTCATCGTCATCACCAGGAGAAGAGGGTGGCGGCTTGCCTGTCAGGCAGCGGCTGAGCCAGCAAGTCGCTAGTATAGCCAGGAGTCAGCAGGGTGTCAGGAGCCAAGCGGGCACAGGGTAGACCACCTGCTTTGCAGCAGTCTACCTGCCCGGAAAGGAGTGGTGCACGGGTTCACGGAAGCAGCGGCGGTAGCAGTAAGCCAGTGACTAGTGTTGGAGGGGGAGGGGCTTGGCGGTGTGGCAGTTTTATGTGAAGCCGCCGGAGGAGGTCAACATGGCCATATGTAGAACATGTGGGCAAAAGATGAAGCGTGGCCAGGGTGCCAATGTTGGCACCCGGCCCTTCATCAACATATGCAGCATCACCATAACGTGGCCTTGGAAAACCGTGGCTCTCATGGGGTGGTCCAGCCTGCCGCAGCTACCGTTACATCACCCAGTGTTACACACAAAGTTTCAGCCAGTCAAGGCTTCACCACCTTAACCAAAGGGAGCTGTCTGTCAATCCCATCTTCTGCTGGTCCAGATGCTCCTTCTCCTACTCCTCGTCAGTCATTCCATCGGCAATCGATTGCCAAGAGACAACAGTATGCATGCACGCATCCAACGGTGCAGAAGCTGAACGTGCTCCTGTCCAAGTTGCTGGTGCTTCAGTCCCTCCCTTTCCAAGAGGTGGACTCTGCTTCTTTCAGAGAACTGATAGCTTGTGCCAAGCCGAGGTGGAGAGACCCAAGCCGTCATTTCTTTGTGAAAGAACCAGTACCAGCATTGCACACACAGGTAGAACAGAAGGTGGGCCAGTGCTTGAGCCTGTCGGTGTCTGCCAAAGTGCATGGCAGCGCCGACATGTGGAGCTGTAACTAAGGTCAGGGACAATACATGTCCTTTAGGGCCCACTGGGTAAATGTAGTTCCTGCACAGCCACACCCGCAACTTGGACAGGTCACTTCTGTCTCCACATTGTCATGCCATTGGTCCTGTGACAATGTCCGCCTATGCCACCTCATCCTCCACCATGTCCTCAGCCTCAAGTGCAGAGACAAGTCACAGTGCCCCTCCAGAATACCACATGTGCAGAGCTTGGCGGTTCTGCACCTGGTTTGCCTTGGCGAACCAAGTCACACAGGGGAGGAACTGCTCCGTGTGCCGCATCAAGAAATCGAATCCTGGCTTTCTCCGCGACAACTGAAAATCGGAAAAATGCTAACCGACAATGGGAAGAACATGGCGTTGGTGCTGCATAAAGGAAGGCTGATCCATGCGCCTTGCATGGCACATATTTTCATTGTGGTTGTCAAGCGGTTCCTGAAGTCTTCCACCCATATGCAAGACATCCTAAAAATGGGCAGGAAACTTTGCATGCACTTCAGCCATTTGTACACCGTAAAGCACACCCTCCTTGGAGCTGCAGCGGCAGAATGGCATCCCCAACATAGGCTAATATGCGACGTTTCCACCTGTTGGAATTCTACCCTTCATATGTTGGACCAACTATATGAACATAGAAAGGCCATCAACGATTTCTTGATGATTCAAGCGGATAGGAGTACTCCCTGTGTAACTTCGATGTCAGCCAGTGGCAGCTCATGCATGACACCTGCCGTTTTCTCAAGCCCTTTGAGGTTGCCACGTTATTTGTCAGTCGCCAGGACTACGGGATGAACAATTTCATTCCAATACTTCATGTCCTCGAACAGATGGTGGTGACAATGGCTGGTCAGGGGACAGAAGACATGGCGCCTCGATCTCACGGCCACATGAACCCTGTGGGGCTGAATTGGAAAAGCGGGAGAAGGGGGAGGAAGACATTGGAGCACAGACAATGTGTAGCCAAATTGTGGTTTTTCTACTCAGCTGACAGGACAGGAGGAGCAGAAGCAGCCAGAGGAGCTACAGGGCAATGAGAAAGATGAAACAGAGGACCTGGATACACCGTGGCAGTATGCAGTGGAGAAGGAGGCAGGAGTCCCTCCGAGTCACTTGCACAAATGGCCTGATGCATGCTCACTTGCTTTATTTGGCAGGGGGATGACTTCTGGCTCTCCACCTTGTTGGACCCTCGCTACTGGTCCTGAATGGGGGCCTTTTTCACACCCGCTGAGAGGGAGGACAAACTGAACTACTATTGTGACATCCTATGTAGTGAATTGGCTGCTGCCTATCTGCACTATCATCTATTCTCTCGCAGTTACCGGGCCACTTTGTGGTCTCCTAATGCAGCTGCTGCTGCCATATTTAAACTATGTCACCTTACCACTCTGTCATATCCTGCTTCTGCTGCCATCTCCACACTATGTCACCTTGCCACTCTGTGGTCTCCTCATGCTTCTACCATCTCCACACTACTATGTCACCTTGCCACTCTGTAGTATCCTCCGAATGCTGCTGCTACTGCCATCTACACACTATGACACCTTGCCACTCTGTGGTATCCTGCTGCTGCTGCCATCTCCACACTATGTAACCTTGCCACTCTGTGGTCTCCTCATGCTGCTGCCACCTCCAGACTCTGTCATTGTGCCGCTCTGTGGTCTCCTCATGCTGCTGCCACCTCCAGACTCTGTCATTGTGCCGCTCTGTGGTCTCCTCATGCTGCTGCGACCTACAAGACTTGGTCATTGTGCAATTCAGTGCCCTCCTCATACTGCTGCCACCTCTAGACTCTGTGATTGTGCCACTCTGCGGCCTTCTCATGCTGCTGCCACCTCCAGACTTTGTCATTGTGCCGCTCTGTGGTCTCCCTTAGTCTGATGCCACCTCCAGACTCGGTCATTGTGCCACTCTGTGGTCTCCTCATGCTGCTGCCACCTCCAGACTCTGCCATTGTGCTGCTCCGTGGTCTCCTCATGCTGCTGCCACCTCCAGATTCTGTCATTGTGCCGCTCTGTGGTCTTCTTATGCTGCTGCCACCTCCACACTGTGTCATTGTGCCACTTGGCGGCCTTCTCCTAATGCTGCTGCTTCTGCCGCCACCTACAAACTCTGTCATTGTTCCACTTGGTGTCCTCCTCATAATGCTTCCACCTCCAGAGCCTGTCATTGGGCCACTCTGTGGTCTCCTCATGCTGCTTCCACCTCACCACTTTGTCATATGTCCACTCTGTGAACTTCTCATGCTGTTCCCACCCTCCCCACTTAATGTCTAGGCCACTATTTTGGCTTCTGCCCTGGCTGACATCATCATTTATTTGACCTTTCTTCTGATCTGTCAGAAGGAAGGAAAAATGAGACGCACAACGGATCCTGTCTGTGTAGCAGCTTTAAGGATACTTTCACACTTGCGGCAGGACAGATCCTCCTATTCAGCCTACCGCAAGTGCCCGTGCACTGCCGTGCTGCCGCTCGGTCCCTATTGACTATAATATGGTGGGGGCGGAGCTGCGGCGCAGCACGGCAGCGCACGGCAAAGATCGCCGGACTGAAAAGTCGGACATGCAGGACTTTTAGTCCGGCGATCTCCAGCCACGCACCGCCGTGCTGAGCTGTACCTCCGCCCCGCCCCCCATTATAATCAATGAGGACAGAGCCGCAGCACGGCAGTGCACGGGCACTTGCGGTAGGACAGATCCGGCAGGCTGTACAGCCTGCCGGATCCATCCTGCCGCAAGTGTGACAGTACCCTATGGCCTGTATGGTCACATCAGAATTGGCTTATGATTTGGTAACCAAAAGCAGTAGTGGGTAGAAAACACAAAAGACATGCAAATATTCCATTCACTTGTCATCTCTATTTTAGATCCTCTCCTGTTTTTTTTTTTCCTTTAGCAATACTGATGAGTTATTTGAGCAAATGCTGACCGAGTGAAGGCGTATGCTCCACAGACAGCATCCATTTTTTCGGGGTAATTGGTCTCACAGATCAGAGACTTTGGAAAATTAATCAGTGATGTCAAAATTACTGCTGACACCCTCTCCACTCTGTCTGGGGGCTCTACTTGTACTGGATAAGCGTTTAATAGAACGGGTCCTGTATACATCTATGTGGAATCAGCTGATGAGGGTGTAAAAGGAGTGTGCTTCCTGACGCTAAAATCCACCTGTAAGGCCTCATGCACATGTACGTATGTGTTTTGCGGTCTCGAAAATTGCGGATCCGCAAAAATAAAACGGATGACTTCCGTATGACATCTGTTTTTTTGTTTTTTTTGCGGATCCATTATTTTTGCGGATCCATTGTAATAATGCCTATCCTTGTCCGCAAACTAGAAAAAAATAGGACATGTTCTATTTATTTTGCGGGGCTACGGAACTGACATACTGATGCGGACAGCACATGGTGTGCTGTCCGCATTTTTGCGGACCCATTGAAATGAATGGGTCCGTATCCTATCAGCAAAAAAACGGAAAAGGAAACAAAATACAGCCGTGTGCATGAGCCCTAAGGCTGAGCTCACACTTGAGTTATTTGGTCAGTTTTGGCCCTGTGACAGCCCAAATAAGTGAAGTATGCAGTGATTCTAAGAGCGACACCTGTCATGTGCTTGTCATACTGACTCACAGTATTGGTTCACTACCATAGCAGACTCCCTATTCGTGTTACTGCAAGGCAAAGTGTTCTACACCCATATAAAAGCTCTCTGCAGCCCCAAAATAACGGGTTTTTTTAAGGTTATTCGCCGCAAATAAATTCAGATCAAAGCATATTTTTTGAAAAATTCGGCGAACTGGCGGAATCAAATTTTTGAAAAATTCGCTCATCTCTAGTGATAACCAATCATCTATGTTGGTGGCGGAGCCAGACAGAACTGGGTCCTCGGTCATGCTGGTGTGAATGGCTGTATGCTTGTTTGCTTACATAATGACAGATGTATCCTTCCTTATCATCAAGCAGTCTGAGGATTACTGGATAGCTATGCTTTTGGACCCTGGCTATCAAAGCAAAATTTAGGAATGTTTTCTTGTTGCCGAAAGGGAGGCAAAATTACTTTAAAACCAGGAAACACTATATATACAGCTCGCTGCAGCTTCGGCAAGCAGACGCCTGCCACCTCCATATCTGACAAGGATGCACATCTTCTCCACGCCTCAACACTAAGTCCAGGGTCAACTCGGAGAGTGTTTTCAGTTCAGAAAGTGGCATCATCACTCACAAACAAAGTTGTCCTCCACAAGTGTACATATTACTTTTGTCAGAATAAATGTGGTATGCATCTGTGAGGATTTTCATACACCTCTGGTTGAAGCAGATGATTAGATGCTGCCATTATGCCACTGCCGCTGTATGCTTACCTTCTATCATGTTCCATCTTCTATGGCTGCTGCTGAAACCATCATGGGACTGCCGCTAATCCCCTACTGCTACTACCATTACACAGCCAACACTACTACTACACCAACACACGCATCTGCTTGCTGCCATATCTGTTCCATGCTGTGCTGCTACTGCTGGTGCTACTATTTCTGCCAGTTTTACCCCTACATCTCTTACCCTTTCCACACTGTACTGCCGTTGTTCTCAAATAAAAGGAAGAACAAGCCAATGTTTATTTTCACATTAAGTCTTGTGTGCCTACTGTATAAACAGGGGTAGGCATCTGCCTCCATTAAGGCATCATTTTTGGATGCTTGTTCAGAGCAGCAACAGTTTCTACTGACACTACTGTGTGTGTATGAAATAAAAAAAAGGATAGTAATAATCTCAAATCCACTAGCACATACTGTAGCCTTTTAATAAATTAGGCACATCTTCTTTCAGCGCACAGATAATCAAAACTAGAATATAAGAAATAAACCTAAAACTTTTGTCTAGAAATGCTTATCCATTTTTTTCTCCTACTGGGGTGATTTTGCTACTGTTTAAAAAGGTTTTAGTGATAAATCTGAAGTAAAACTAAACATAGCGAAGCACACCTAATTTCCAAAAGTGGCATGGGTTGCATAAAATACAAATATTTTTTACTTTAAAATTTTTGTTAAACAAGAAAGCTAGAACACAAGTTTGATACATTGCCACTAAGTTAATCAGATATTGCATTGTGCAACATTTGACAAATTTGGCTCAGATTTTTTAATATAGACTCATGTCAAAACTAAATTTAAAAATTCCCTGCATGATAAGTCCGTGTTATTAATAGGTCTGCCTAATATTGGTGTGCTACAATGGGGAGAGGGGAATTTGTCAAGAATGGTATTTCATATGCCAATTTTGATCCAGTTTGCGCTCGAATAAGATGTGCCTAATTTATTAACTTTTTGGGTTCATGTGTGCAAAATTACATATTTCCCTTCTTACACCACCCACTGAACTTTGTGAAAGGTCCTAAAAATGGTGCAAACTGTTTATTTGCCCTGTTTAAGAACGTGATCCTTATAGAGCCTGTTTTTATACAATATAAGTCAATGAACGGGCATTCTGAAAATAGCACCTTTCAGTAGAGTGTCAATGCATGGTATGAACAGAGCCTGATTTATTCTTCTGGCATATCCCAAACCTAGACTCTCATCTCTAACTGCTAAAGAGACAAATCTATTTTCAAATTTCCAATGGGAGTTAGCTTTACCCCACTTCAGCTTATGTTTAGCATTACACATGATGGTGTCTGGCTGATGCGTGGTTGCTCAGCTATAAAAACATAATTTATGAAGCTCACAATAAAATTTTGCACTGATGTTTCTTCCAGAGCCAGTTTGGAACCTTGTAATGGATAATGCAATGAGTATAGAATATTTGTGATATGTGCTTTAGAACTTGCCAATGCTAATTTATGAGTTTGTTGGCTCATAGTTCATGGCTGAGAGTTTGTTGCTCCTGAAATTGTCCATTTCACAATAACTGCTCTAGAGAGAAAATTAATTTGTTGGACAGATGGCACCCAATGACAGTGAAAGGTCCCTGAGCTCCTTAACATGACCTTTTCTGCCATAATTGTCTATTACGATTGTATGGCTATACGCCTGATATATATTATATAATATAATGTCAAAGTAAGTTTTCCATGTCTGTTAAAGATAATTTTATACCTTTCACATTCTGATGTCTGAACCTGATGTGTATACAAAATAAATGATGCCACATAAGAGCTATCAATTAATCTATACAAATACAATTCCTAAAATACATGTCCCAGATCACAGGGCATCCTGAGAATCAGGGGTTGCCAAGTCACCTCTCTGTGACATGTTGTGCACATGGTAGTGCACATGTTGATTCACTGCTTTATTCACTTTTATGAGGTGATATAGCGAGAGCTCTGTCATTCCAATAGAAGTAAATAGGGAGATGAATTTGCATGAGCACTAGGGTTGAGCAAACTTGTATTTTAAGTTCAAGGCGTCCAAAGTTTGTGTTCGGGTTATCGAAGAATCCCATTATGGATTCCGCTACCACGGACCATAATGGAATTTGGAATACATAAGGGATTCTTCAGTGAACCCGAACGCTAAACTTAAAAAACAAGTTTGCGCAACCGTCTTTCACTGCTCTACTTCCTTCTTCTCCTCCACACAGAGCACAGGAGCTCCGCCCTCATGTCACATGATCATAATACCAGGCCCTTTACCACCTCTTATCATATCCAGTACTGAGTCACGCCCCTGAACTGATCACATGACAGTGATGTCACCCCAGGTCCTTAGTGTTGTCCAAGGTTCGGGTTTATCGAAGAATCCCTTATGGATTAAAAATTCCATTATGGTCTATGGTAGCGGAATTCATAACGGGATTCTTCGGTAACCCCAACCCCAACTTTGGACGCCAAACTTAAAATACAAGTTTGCTCAACCCCAATGAGCACTAACACTCCATTCAGAAAGAGGACTCCCAGACCACCACAGTCTAACATTTTTAATCTATCCCATGGAAAAGTGACAGATCATTTTCAGAGGATAACACCTTTAAGTTCCTTTTCCTGTGTCAGCTTCTTATTCACTTTGTAGTGCTTCAGTGATTGTAATGAGGTCCATGGTGAAAGAGGGTCCCAGCCCTAAACTCCTTCTACTTTTTAACATAAAGTAGAATCATAGTATTTTCCAATTGCCACTAGAAAATCTTAATCATACAAAAGTTGTTTTGCAGCATTCACTGAGGTTATTCTCCTGTGTCAACTCAACAGCTGTGCTACCTCTCTTTCTAAAAAAGAAGCAACTACAGTGTATATTATATAGCTCCTGCCAAACATCATTCTCACCTCAGATGCTCCAGACCTATTTTATAATGCACAGTCTAGTTTCCCATATATTATGCACCTTTAAGCCCTTCGGGACATCCACCATACATTTATAACAGATTTAGAGACTTTCAAGAAGCTGTACGCTAAGCTCCTGACATGGGCGTCTCTCATTTTGCTCAGATCCACTGTACCAGCTGCTTTCACAGGTTCTGGCTCTTACTCTTTGACCTCATTGCGGTCTGTTTCCATTTATCTGTGGCCATACCTTATTTAATATTTTCTATATGTTGCTTATATGTTCACATTGTGCATCATGTCCTGATTTTGTGGACGTTCAGTGGATCTTGTATGTTTCGGTCTTATTAGTCACCGACACGTTGTTCATATTGTATACAATTTTTTAATGTGTCTGTTTGTCTGTGTTGTCTAATAAACTTTATATATTTTTACTTATGGTTATTGCTGGATGTGCATTTTTAGGGTGGTTCTTTTGACTCTTCAGTGAGTCTATTTGTGTCCTTATTATATTCCAAACCACTCTTTTGCACTCCTTATATTATTTGTTATTTGGTGTGCCCCCTCCATCCATAGTATTTATAAGCTCCTGACATCCGCCAACAGTGTATATGATCAGAGACGGTTTGAATATGACATTCAACCCCATAGATGCTGTGGGTAATTGTGACCATGTCATCTGATCGTTCATTTGGAGAAAGGGGCCCCCTCTGACAAATCAAGCATCTCTTTGCGACAAGATTGCAGGAGCCATGTTGTTGCTATGACAGCTGGAAATCTCATGAAGACATGCATGTGGCAGAGCTAACTAATAACATAACAATTTTGCCATAGACTACAATAATAAACTATTGCAGTTTATGGTGTAAGAGATTTTATGATTGCATGTTAAAATTCCTTAGGGGGAGCTAAAAATAAAGTTTAAAAAAGTTTTTAAAATATAAATCCCACCAATGAATCAAAATTTCACATCATCTCATTTCCCTATTTACAAATAAAAATAAATGTTAAAAAAATTCAGAAAATAAATAAATAATACTGACCTCATCTGTTTGAAGATGCCGCGTGAAATCTTGCATAGTGCGTGATGAAGTCATCTTGCTGCCTGGCGAGATTTTGTGCAGGATCTTCAATCAAGATGGCCACTACGGCCCTTTTAACGCTCAAACAGATGAGGTGAGTATTTTTTTCTTTACGTCATTTCAAGGAAAATTGATCCGTTACCATTAAGCACGAAGAAATGGGCTCTGCAGCAAATAAAATTTTCCCTGAAATTCGGCTCAAAGTCCACTTCAGATATTTCAATTCGCTCAACCCTAGTTGCCACAGTTAAAATTGCACAAGCCATTGAACCATAAGTTTAAGATATCCTGAAAATTGAAAGCTATGATATTAAATTAAATTAAATAATCTAAATCCTTGAATCGTCATTTTTGGTCACTTCACCTCCTATAATAAATAAATAATAAAATGCTGATTAAAATGGTGCGTGTGTGTAAATATATATATATATATATATATATATATATATATATATAATCTTGAAATAATATCAATAAAAACTACAGCTTCTGCCTCAAAAAGGCCCTCATGCAACTCCGTAGATGTTAATATACATATTATATCTTCTGAATACAAATAAAACATAACAAAAACTTTATACGTAAATTTATTAGTGTAATCATACTGACTAAGGCCTCTTGTAAGCGTATCCGTTCATGCGGTTTGAAAATCGCTGTTCTGCAAAACATTGATGCCCCCCCGTGCATTCCCCATTTTGTGGATCGTAACATCCTGCCCACCATTAGAAACAGACAAGAATAGGGCATGTTCTTTTTTTTTGCGTGGCCGAGAAACAGAAATAAGGAAAAAACGGAAATCTTTTGCGGCCCCATTGAAATGAATGGGTCAGCATTCAATTCCTCAAAAATGCGGATTGGATGCGGACCAAAACTACGGTCGTGTGCATGAGGTCTTAAGGAAATGTGTTATTTTTAGTGCACATTGCAAAACTAAACCCCACAAAATAACGGCACAATTGCATTTTTCTTCCCACCTCATTAATATTTTTCATTTCTTCAGCATTACAATGCATTGTAAGAAATATGAAAGGGTGGCATTAGAAATATAACTTGTCCAGCAAAAAAAAACCATGACTATGTGAACAGAAAAGTAAAATAAAATAAGGCTCTGAAGGGTTAAGCAATTTGTGTTGTTTGAAATGGCTAAGCCCACAAGCTGTACACTATTGGCACATAATATGAGCATAAGCATTTTGACTATCACTGTAAACTACCAGTACACAAAAGTGTACACTTAAAAGAGAATGCTAAAATATTCTTTGCATTAATACACCCTTAATTGAGATAAATAAAAACTACAATGAATTGTAAGAAAAATACAGCATCTAACTGTGCATATCATGTGCAGACACACACTGGGCATACTAATGCAGCAGAGAGATTTAAAGAATACAATGAATCCTAGAAAATGCTTTATTTGCACCAACAATCTGAGGTACGGCTGAGCACAGAATGCAGGGTTTTATGGTCTAAACATTGCTACAAATAACTCCAAGAAGAATTGTATATGTGAGAAGAGCACTGCCAGGAGAGAGTCACATTTATCACCTCATCAATTCTTTTATTTGCTATCCTATAGCAGCCCCATTTGTCTTCTTTTTAATAAAGTGGAGTGAAATTTATTTATCACCCTGTGGTCCAGGAATATATTTTATCTAGCTAAAAACACTCATGATAACAAAACTATTGACTTGCATTTAAATTTAAAAAATGGCTGACCGACAGTGACCTGCCACATGTAAACTTCCCCTCCCGTCATTATAGGGTCTGTAGTGAAGGTGGTCTTCTACTTCTCTCTCCTCCTTTTCTTATGCTGGCCATATACATTAGATGCATGTCACCTATACTAACTGATTCTGACCATCTAACGTTATGAAGTCTCTAGTGCCCCCAATAGCAGATGTCAGGGAAATAATCAAGTATGTGGGGATGGAACTGCCTGATCCTTTTGTTCTCAGATAGCCATCCCCTGTGATGTCACAGCCCTATAAAACCCTCATCCCGTGCAGTCTCTGTCATTGTCCTGTGAGCTGAGCATAGGGAGAGGCGTGGCAAGCGCTCATGTGCTAGTGACAGCGTTGCTGAATGTAATTAATAGAATATTGGGGCGGGAGAGTGCAGGGAGACTTATTCTGCATTAGTTTTAATTATTTATTCCTACATTTACTTATTCCTACATCAACCATAAACTTTTAAGCTTCTTTTTTTTTTAATGCTAAAACGGAAGGTGTCAACAGGAAATACATTTTTATCTCAGGTATTTATATAAATAGTTCATAAACAATGCAGGTCTTTTTGTTATTTATTTATTTTTGTTGGACAGGCATATGCTAAATGAAACGCTTAAGCTGAAAATAGCTCATAAACAAATGTAAAAGAGCCTGACTCCTCAATTGTGCTGTGTAGACCAAGGCAGAGTCAGCAGAGTCATCTCATTATTATCACATTTGGAATTAAGCTTACAAAATACCTCCAGTGATGCAGGCGTGACTGGGATGGTGAAGAACATCTAGGAAAATAGATTGCTCATAGAACTGGTGAATGTTAGTAGAAAAATAACAGGCAATGCATTTTGATTTTGATCTGAGGTCTTCACACATAATTATTTTTGCTCTTGAGATTTGTTATCTATAGGATTTGGAATTATTTGTCAAATTAAAACTCTATTATGCTTCTGGAGGCCTAGATAGAACAGGATAAAAGCACATATGCATCTCTCTTGCTAAATTCTCGTTTCTTGATCAGGGGCTTTACTGTATCTCTTACTAGAGATTATGCTAATGAATTTATACGTTTCTGTCCATTAACCCCTTCAGTACCAAGCCAATTTTCACCTTAAGGAACAGACAGTTTTTATTATTTTATTTGACATGTGTCACTTTATGTGGTAATAAATTTGGAACGCACATTGCACTTCAAGACAATGGTAAATTTGAGTTGATATAATTTACCTTTATTTATGAATTAAATTAAAAATGTCAAAAAAGTGAATTTATCTGCTTTTAAGGTAACATAGAAACATAGAATATGTCGGCAGATAAGAACCATTTGGCCCATCTAGTCTGCCCAATATACTGAATACTATGAATAGCCCCTGGCCCTATCTTATATGAAGGATGGCATTATGCCTATCCCATGCATGCTTAAACTCCTTTACTGTATTTGCAGTTACCAAAAAGGAAGGCTATTCCATTTGTCCACTACTCTCTCAGTAAAGTAATACTTCCTGATATTACTTTTAAACCTTTGCCCCTCTAATTTAAAACGATGTCCTCTTGTAGCAGTTGTAAAGTAATAGTTATTACTTTATATTTCTCATGTCTACTTTATGTTTGCATCATTTTGTAAATGTAATTTTTATTTTATAGGACATTAAAAGGCTTCTAATTTTAGAAGCACTTCGTAAAATGTTTAAGAAAATTCCCAAAACACACTTTTTTAATAAAAAAGTTATGAAGTCACTGTTGGGGTTACATAGTAGAAACCACCCATTAATGACCTGATTTTGGAAATGACGCCTCTCAATTTATTCAACACTGGTTAAACTAATTTTGTTAACCCTTTAGGTGTTCTAATCAATTTAAAGAAAAAAGAGATAAAATTTAACTTTTTTGCAGATTTCCCATTTTAATCCATTATTTTCCTATAACACAGCAAGGGTTACCAGCTAAACAAAACTCAATATCTATTACCCTGATTCTGCAGTTTACCGAAACACTTCACATATGTTCAGTAAACTGCCGTATGGGCAAATGGCAGGGTTCAGGAGGATTTTAGAGGGCAGATTTCACTTGGATAATTTTAAAGGAATTGTGTCTGCCACTTAAAATCTGCCAGTTAAAATCAGATAGCACATTTCCTTTTTCTAATCTGTTTTTATTTTCTGATTGTAGATCTTTTTTCATATTATTTCCTGAACATTATTAACAGCATTTATACTGTAAAGCATTAAAAATTGCTTTAAGGCAGCTACATAGTCCATAGACACAATGGACATGAGGGGATTGAGTTCTATGGGAGAGTTTTCTAGGCATGTCCTGTAACCTGTGCAGAGGTCATTGTTAGTGATGAGCGGGAGGTGCCATATTCGATTTTGCGATATTTTTCGCGAATATTCGATTGAATATTCGTCATATATTCGTCGAAAACGAATATTCGTCATTATTCTATATATTGCGAATGTTATGCAAATTTATATTTGCATCACGAATTAAACTTAGAGCTGAGTTCCTAATGGTTGTAACTTTTATTGCTAGAATTGACGAAGATAACTGAATATCACGAATATAGCACTATATTCTCAATCTTCGTTATATTCTAGCAATACAACTATTAGGAACCCAGCTCTAAGTTGAATTTGCAATGCGAGTAATACAGGTTATATTAATCGCATGGCGAATTCAACTTAGAGCTGAGTTGTCAACTTTTGTTCGCATGGTATTACACATTTTGTTAGGCAAGGTGACAAAAATGGCTGTTTTGGCACAGTTTTATGGCGTTCACCTGATGGGGTAACTCAGCTCATGAGTCATGTGATATTTTTATATATTTTTTTCTTTTTACAGTTGTATATGTGTTTATTATGGGAAAGGGGCAAAATCCCTTTTTAACTTTTTATTTTTGTTCGACCATGGGATTTCAACTTTTGGGGATCTGATCCCTCTACAATGCATTACAATACAGGTGTATTGAAATGCATTGACTGTCAGTGTATTAACAGCGTAATACATTGACAACCATCCTGCCTGTGAGACTCAGGGGTTGGGTCTCACAGGCTTCCGTAAAGGCAAGCTTTGATGCTGCCTTCACAGCCATCAAGTCCCCGTCACTACATAGGGATAGGGAGGAGCCCATACTCACATCAAGCACTATGCATTTTGACAGTGGCATACAAGGGGTTAATACACCAGCATCTGTATTTGCAAGCTCCTGTACTCACCCGATCAGAGCACTGTACCTGTAAACGCTGGTCCTTAAGGGTTTCTCTCACTTCAGCAAGTGACATTTATTATGTAGGGAAAGTTAATACAAGGCATTTACTAATGTATTGTGATTGTCAATATTGCCTCCTTTGCTGGATTGATTTATTTTTCCATTGCATTAGAAACTGATCGTATGCAGAGGTTACGACTACCCTGCAACCCAGTAGCGGTGATCATGCTTGCACACTATAGGAAAAAGTACCGGCCTCTCTGATGGCCTGGATCGTGGGATCACAAATATCTACGTATTTGCCGCAGTTCCCATTCCAGCCATGTTTTATCTGTGCTGCAGCTGTGATCGTAACCCCTGGATATGAGCAGTGTATAATGTGATGGAAAAATGAAAAACGCCAGCAAAGGAAGCAATATGGACAATCACAATACATTAGTAAGTGCATTGCACTAACTTTCTCTAAATGATAAATGATAAATTTGCTAAGGTGAGAGAACCCCTTTAGCCCCTTAAGGACACGGCTATATTTCACCTTAAGGACCAGGCCATTTTTGCAAATCTGACCAGTGTCAATTTATGTGGTGATAACTTTAAAACGCTTTTACTTATCCAGGCCATTCTGAGATTTTTTTGTCACATATTGTACTTCATGACACTGGTAAAATGGAGTAAAAAAATTCATTTTTATTTCTAAAAAATTTTATTTATAAAAAAATACCAAATTTACCATAAATTTGGAAAAATTTGCAAATTTCCAAGTTTCAATTTCTCTACTTCTAAAATACATAGTAATACCGCCAAAAAAGTTATTCATTTACATTCCCCATATGTCTACTTCATGTATGGATCATTTTGGGAATACCATTTTTTGGGGGAAGTTACAAGGCTTAGAAGTTTAGAAGCAAATCTAGAAAATTTGCAGAAATTTTCAAAAACCCACTTTTAGGGACCAGTTCAGGTTTGAAGTCACTTTGTGAGGATTACATAATAGAAACCACCCAAAAATGACCCCACTATAGAAACGACACCCCTCAAGGTATTCAAAACTGATTTTACACACGTCATTAACCCTTTAGGTGTTCCACAAGAGTTAATGGCAAATGATACAATTTCTGAATTTCAAATTTTTGGGAAAATTTTCCATTTTAATCTATTTTTTCAAATCACCAGGCAAGGGTTAACAGCCAAACAAAACTCAATATTTATTACTCTGATTCTGTAGTTTATAGAAGCACCCCATATGTGGTTTTAAACTGCTGTATGGCCAAACGACAGGGCATAGAGGGAAAGGAGAGCCATGTGGTTTTGGAAGGCAGATTTTGCCGGACTGGTTTTTAGACACTATGTCTCATTTGAAGCCCCCTAATGTACCCCTAGAGTAGAAACTCCACTAAAAACTGACTCCATCTAGAAAGTACACCCCTTAAGTTATTAAAAACTAATTTTACAAACTTTGTGATCCACAAGAGATAATGGCAAATGGAGATAACATTTCAGATTTTCGATTTTTGTGCAAATTTTCCATTTTAATTCATTTTTCCAGTAACAAATCAAGGGTTAACAGCCAAACAAAACTCAATATTTATTGCCCTTATTCTGTAGTTTGCAGAAACACCCCATATGTGGTTGTAAACTACTGTATGGCCAAACAGCAGGGCTCAGAAGGAAAGGAACGCCATATGGTTTTTGAAAGGCAGATTTTACTGGACTGCTTTTTGACACCATGTCCCATTTGAAGCCCCCATGCAACCCTAGAATAGAAAGTCCAAAGAAGTGACCCAATTTTGGAAACTATGGGATAAGTTGGCAGTTTTGTTGGTACTATTTTAGGGTAAATATTATTATTTATTTTTTTTTGTACAATTTTTTTGAGGCAAGGTAACAAAAATAGAAATTCTGAAATGTCATCTCCATTTGCCAATAACTCTTGTGGAACACCCAAAGGGTAAACAAAGTTTGTAAAATCAGTTTTGAAAAACTTGAGGGTGTACTTTCTTAGATGGAGTCACTTTTATGGAGTTTCTACTCTAGGGGTGCATTAGGGGGCTTCAAATGGGACATAGTGTCAAAAAACCAGTCCAGCAAAATCCACCTTCCAAAAACCATATGGCGTTCCCTTCCTTCTGCTCCCTTCCATTTGACCGTACAGCAGCTTACAACCACATATGGGGGTTTCTGCAAACTACAGAATCAGGGCAATAAATATTGAGTTCTGTTTGGCTGTT
This sequence comes from Bufotes viridis, assembly GCA_033119425.1. Classification (NCBI taxonomy): domain Eukaryota; kingdom Metazoa; phylum Chordata; class Amphibia; order Anura; family Bufonidae; genus Bufotes; species Bufotes viridis. The sequence goes on from CM065596.1 coordinate 66,392,042, forward strand.
AAATCTTGCTTTCTTACTAAAAAATGGAAAATTTGAAAAAAATTAGATTTTTGAGAACGTTTTTATTGTTTGTTATTTACATTGTTGATCTGACAGGTTAGATTGTGTACTATTTCTATAGAGCAGGTTGTTACGGATGTGACAATACCAAATATGACTACTTTTGGGGAATTTTTGTTTCAGTTTTTGGTTCTTGAAGATACACTTGAAGATACAGTGGGTATAATACAGTACAGTACACTATATAGTGTATACTGTATATATAGTATATACTGTATTTTTACTTTAGACTTAGTCTGATCAGACTTCTGCCTTTAGCAGAAGTCAGATCAGACTTACATTACCATGGCAAGCAGGACGCATCTGAAAGTATCCTGCTGCCATTGTAGCTCATCACCCGCTGCCAGAACAGAGCAGCGGGTGATGAGGAGGAGGGGGAGGGAGGAAGGGGCCCTCCCTCTTTGCTCCCATCAAGAATTGCGGGCTGGAAGGGCACAGCAGCCCCGATGGGGACCGTATGGACTGCAGTATGGAAGGGGTTAAACAGCTGGCATCTGTACAAGCACAGATGCCAGCCGTTTTAGCAGAGTGTCAGCAATAAAATACATGAGACATCCCCTTTACCTCAAAGTGTAAAAAGTACAATATAATTTATTTATATTTTCTATATGTCTATCATCTTATTTTATTATGCTTTTATATTTTATAAAATCTTTGCTTTTTATGATATACAGGTAGGTTTCCAGATCTCCTTTTCCCTGCACTAGGGAACACGGCCAGCGCTACCATATAGGCAAGGAAGGCAATTGCGACCACCACCCACACGGCGCCGTCCTCAGGACAACGATACAGGTGGCTGTGATGTGGGGCAGGGAGGGAGAGACGTCTCCCTTCCCTGTTCCTCTGATAGGCTGCGGACCTTGTGCCGGCAGCCTATCGGAGGCCGATGCAGGTGGCTCGATGGCGTCATCGCTCCGCCTGAGCCATGCAGCGCAGAACAGAGGCCGGAAGAGGCCAGCATCGCATCTCTGCCATGGAGGTAAATATAAGTGGTTTTTTTGTTTCGTTTTTATAACTGACTATCTGTTACTGGCACTTGGGGTGGAGGGGTTAAAGAGGCACTTGCAGCTGGCACATGGGGTGGGGGGTTTAAAGAGCAACTTGTAACTGCCACATGGGGTAGAGGGGGTTGCGGACTCGCTGTGTGAGCGCTCGTCTGCGAGGGCCTAAGGCCTCTTTCACATGAGCATGACGGATTAGGTCGGTTGCATTCAGGGTGTGTTCAGTAAAGCGCGCACCATTTTGCAAGCAAGTTGGGTCAGTTTTGTCTGCAATTGCGTTCAGTTGTTCATTTTTTCCACGCGAGTGCAATGCGTTTTGATGCGTTTTTCATGCTCGTGATAAAAAACTGAAAGTTTACAAAATCTCTAGCAACCATTACTGAAAAACGCATTGCATCCACACTTGCTTCCAGATGTAATGTGTTTTTCACTAAAGCCCCATTTACTTCTATGGGGCAAGGGCTGCGTGAAAACGCAGAATATAGAGACGTGTAGCATTTTCACGCAACACAGAGCTGATGCGTGAAAAAACGCTTATGTACACAGACCCATTGAAATAAATGGGTCAGGATTCAGTGCGGGTGCAGTGCGTTCATGTCATGCATTGCACCCGTGCGGGAAAACTCGCTCGTGTGAAAGGGGCCTAAGGCTGTGTGATGTTAACCCCTTAAATACCGGGCCCATTTTCGTTTTTGCATTTTTCTTCCCTACTTTCCAAGTGCTTTTTGATTTTCCGTTCATATAGCTATGAGGGCTTATTTTTGCAAGGCAAGTTCTATTTTTAATGGCACTATTTAATTTACCACTTCTTGTATTGGAAAATGTGGAAAAATGAAAAAAAAAAACACATTTCTGCCAAGGTTTATTCTTTTTATTGTCATTTTCTGACAGCAATAACTTTTTATGTTTCCATATACAGAGCTGTATGAGGGCTTATTTTTGAAGGCCGAACTGTAGTTTTTATTGGTACCATTTGTCGGGATGTATGACTTTTTGATTGTTGTTATTCAATTGCTATGGTTAACATGGTGACCAAAAAATGGGGAATCACATGTTTTAACTTTTTCCGTTAAGGCATTCACCACACCGAAAAAATATTTTTATATTTTAACAGTTCAGATGTTTTCAGATGTGGTAATACCTGTTATCTTTATTGTTTAATTGTTAATTTTTATATGTCAAATTTGGTAAGGGGAGTGATTTGAATTTCTTATATTTTTGGCGCACAGATGGACCTTTATTTCAGACTGCTGGCAAGTAATTCATTTCCAATTCATAATAGTAAAGGCATGGCATAACAAAGATTCATAAGAATAGATGCCCCAGAATTGTCATTTCATGAGGAATGCAAATAGTTTCTAAAAAAGTCAAGTCAGGAAAGGTGACAGGTCCTCTTGAAGCAGGATTTTAAGTACATTCCTTTTAAATTAACAGTGCTCCAAAACCACATTTTTTCCTTGGCTTTTTGACTATTACAAAAGCCATGAAATTCATGCATTTTACAAACATTTTAAGGGTTGCATTTTTAGTAATTTTTGTAGTTTTTAAGATGTGTAGCATGCTGTGTTAAAGAAGCAGATGTGGATTTGCTGTGTGAATGAACAGATTTGACTTGGAGCTACCCTTAAGAGATTGATCAAAGTGGTCCTTAAAACTACAAAGGGGCACTATGGATGCCCACTGTCTTCATTACTGTTTACTTTGATGATGCAGCCATTGGCCACATCCATCCACATTCTTCTAATGCCAATTGAATATAAAATAATTTTATATGCAAATAAAATATTGCTTCCAAACATTGTAGATTACTCTTCTGAGAAGGCAATGCAATTGATAGAACTGTCTGAAAAACACTTTGGCATTAAAATAAGCCATACAATTCTATTCTAACTGTAGAGAATAGATAGATAGTGGTTCAGATGTTAGAGAGTGTCCGAGATGTTAAAATATCTCAGTGTTTTCATCTCATCAGAACCCATTGATTACATCAGGCCGAATATTTTGCCACCTATTAAAAAGCTTAACGAGGTTGTCTGGGTTAAGAGTTGAACCTGGAAATATCCTTTTCTTCATCCCAGGCAGTCCCTCTGATTTATGCTCCAATGCTTTCCCTCGCTATGTGCTAAATTGCGCAGGGCAAGGGCTTTTCAGCAGAACTGTTGGCGTACCGGTCTCTGTTAGGCGGAGGCTTCTGCCTAGCAGTCAGCCCGTTGATGTCACTGGCATTAAAGGACTGGCTTTAGCACTGTCCTAGCCTGTAAAACAGGCTAGCAAAGACCTAAAGCCCACCCATTCGTGCCAGTGAAATCACTGGCAACACTGCTAGGTAGAAGCCTCCGCCTAACAGTGTAAAAATATAAACAAACAGCCTTTGCCCTACAGCGATACAGCACATGGCAATAGGGAGCATTGGAGCAGGCTGCCTGGTTGAAAAAGTTCTGGGTTCAGCTCTAAGCCCGAAAACCCCTTTAATGATAAGGCAAGAACCTCTAGCGGCAAAGGCCAAGGTAGCGAAAATGGTATTTTTCGCTTAATTCTTTCTGTCTACAAAAATACAATTCTCTGACAGGCACACAACTTATCAGTTACAGTTCTCTGGTCAGCAGACTGCTTTGTGGTTACAGTTTTCTGATTGGCATATACAAGATGTAGTAAGTTAACACACATGCTTTATGAGACGTGTTATCTAAACTGAATGCGTTAGGCAAACACCTTCAATTGCTTTTCAATGGCTTTTGTTTCAAGATAACGCAATGAGTTAAAACATTTGGGTTAAGAGTTTGTGTGTTAACCCTGCTACATCTATAATGACTATAGTTATGAAGAGGTAAACCGGGCAAATCAGAAACAAATGAGTTCTATAGTTTACCACAGACCAGTTTTGTTTGCCAGTAGGAACAAAAGAGCTTTTCTGAGCCGATGGCACATTCACACACACTGGAAGTCAGGGGCGTCGCTAGGTTAAAACATTCGGGGCCTGGGCCCTGGATGTTTTGTCTCCGGCCCTGAATGTCCTGCCTGCCAGATAGATCAAACTGTATTGCCGTCCTGAGGACGGCAATACAATTGAATCTAATGCAGTCGAACATCTGAAGGACCTGTGGTGACATCACAGGTCATGTGACCACTCCATTAAAACAGGAAGTGATTGAGAAGGACCTGCGATGATGTCACCATCATGTGACCAGTGCAGGAGAGGACAGCAGTGAGAAGATTGAGAAGACCTGGGGAAGCAGCTCTGGTGAGGAGAGGTAAGTGAAGGGAGAGGCAGAGCAATGCTGGGAGTTGTGGTTATTTAACTGGGACTGTATTTTAGGGCGTTATTTACATGGGACTGTATGTTGATGGTGGCTGTAGGAGGGACTGATGTTATTTACATGGGACTGTATGTTGGGGGGCTGGGGCACGGTGATGTTATTTACATGGGACTGAATGTTGGTGGTGGCTGTGGGAGGGATTATGTTATTTATCTTGGATTAAATGTTGGAGTGGACTGGGGCAGGGTGATGTTATTTACTTGGGACTGAATGTTGAGGGGTGATGTTACTTACATGGGACTGTATGTTGAATATGGCTGGTGGAGGGAATGCTATTAACATGCGACTGAATGTTGAGGGAGATGTTTACATGGGATTGCATGGTGGAGGCGGCTGGGGAGGAGGTGATGTTATTTACATAGGACTGTATTTTGGAGGGGCAGGAGAGATAGTGTGATGTTATTTACATGGGACTGTATGGTGGAGGAGGAATATAACTATAGGGTGCACTGCAGGGGTAGTGTGAATACTGGGGGCAATGTAGGGGACACTATAGGTGTTTTTACTACTGGAAACTCTATAGGAGGGACTTATAGATCTACCTTATTACTACTGAGGGGTCTGTAGAGAGCTTTATTACCACTGGGGGAACAATATACAGGCCTTACTTCTACTGGGGGCTCTGTGAGGTATTATTAATACTGGAGGGCTCTTCTACTAATGGGGGCACTCTTGGGGAGCGTTATCATGGTTGGGGGCACTGTAGGGGAAGTATTACTAATGAGGGCACTCTAGAAGGGAATTACTATTGGTGGGACTATAAGGAGCACTATTACTATGGGGGCACTATTATTTCTTCAGGATAGTATTTGGGTGTATTGGGGAGCACAGCGAGCAGCAGGTTAACACTTTTGGGGACTCCAGGTTGGGAGATGATGATAGAAATGTGAGCACACTAAGATATCTGTATGTCACACTCTGCGGAGACGAGGCATGGCTGAAAGTTGTATGGACCAAAAGGAGAAGATGATGAGAAGATATATATCAGAGGAGACATCACCTAGAGGCACTGGATCTGACTAGTGATGAGCGGCAGGGGCAATATTCGAATTTGCGATATTTCGCGAATATTTGGGTGAATATTCGCCATATATTCGAAAATTCGCAAATTCAGTAGTCTCCAGACATTATTTTCTTATTTGTGAAAATTCACATAAAAATTAGCGTAAATTAGCATTAAAATTTGCATAAATTAGCATTTAAATTCGCATAAACTGGCATTTAAAGACACCTTTTAAATACCAGCTTATGCAAATTTTTATGCTAATGTATGCGAATTTTATGCTAATTATGTGATTTTAATGAGAATTTTGCAAACAAGAAAATAATGACATCTTGCGAAAATTTGCATATAAAAAATTTGCATAAAACGAATTTTTGCAATTGCAAATATATTTTGCAATATTCTAAATATTCGCAAATTCTCGAAGTGCTGATATTCGAGATTAAAATTCGCAATTCGAAAATTCGTGATCAACACTAGATATGACAGGTATGTACTTTATAGCAAGTACAGCAAAATGCGGTGTGCGGGGGACGGTCGCGAACTGGGCCATATTCATTGGGGCTTGGGCCCCGGATCTTTTCAGACCCTAGCAACGCCCCTGCTGGAAGTGGTCCAGAACCAGTCACAAACTCCATAGGATAAATACTGCTCAGAAAGGACTCTGATCACAGAATAATATCTTGCCTGGCAAAGTCCAGTAACATAGCAGTTTAGTTAGAATAAGAGGACCGTACTAGAAACAGTCAGCAAGTGACTGCAGAGCCATACGGGCATTGCCTCTCTTAGTGACATACAATAACAAGGCACTGGCTAAACCACGTCCATATGTCTCTATATAGTCTCCGGCTCCACTGTAAGTATGGAGCCCATGCAGTCCTACTCTCTTGGATCTGTACACATTATCCAGAGACCCATTTGTGCGCATTATCCAAAGAGCCAGTGCCATGTATGTTAATGTAACAGCAATAAACATGGCATTAGCACATGTCAGGATATGTTAACTTTACAATAATGTCCACTTAACACTACTGGGGTGGAACACTCTAGTGCACAGGATAGGTCATCATTATCACATCAGCAGGGCCCGAGTCCCAGCAAACTCGCCCATCACAAATCATTTCCTCAAACATACACACAAATTAACTCAGACTCTATTGTTAATTTAGGTGAAAAGCTGGAATCTGCCTATTTTGATTTACAAGCAGCCCTCTGGACACCTCAGGAGACTGCTTAGTACACAGAGATGGTCCTCTTGGGTCCTGATTTATTACAAGCAGTTCTATAGACAATTGCTGACCCTCAGCAGTAGCATTATACAGTTGCAAGAAAAAGTATGTGAACCCTTTGGAAAAATATGGATTTCTGCACAAATTGGTCATAAAATGTGATCTGATCTTTATCTAAGTCACAATAGACAATCACTGTCTGCTTAAACTAATAACACACAAAGAATGAAATGTTACCATGTTTTTATTGAACACACCATGTAAACATTCACAGTGCAGGTGGAAAAAGTATGTGAACCCTTGGATTTAATAACTGGTTGAACCTCCTTTGGCAGCAATAACTTCAACCAAACATTTCCTGTAGTTGCAGATCAGACGTGCACAACAGTCAGGAGAAATTCTTGACCATTCCTATTTACAGAACTGTTTCAGTTCAGCAATATTCTTTGGATGTCTGGTATGAATCGCTTTCTTGAGGTCATGCCACAGCATCTCAATCGGGTTGAGGTCAGGACTCTGACTGGGCCACTCCAGAAGGCGTATTTTCTTCTATTTAAGCCATTCTGTTGTTGATTTACTTCTATGCTTTGGAGTCGTTGTCCTGTTGCAATACCCATCTTCTGTTGAGCTCCAGCTGGTGGACAGGTGGCCTTAAGTTCTCCTGCAAAATGTCTTAATAAACTTTGGAATTCATTTTTCCTTCGATGATAGCAATCTGTCCAGGCTCTGACACAGCAAAGCAGCCCCAAAACATGATGCCCCCACCACCATACTTCACAGTTGGGATGAGGTTTTAATGTTAGTGTGCTGTTCCTCTTTTTCTCCACACATAGTGTCTTGTGTTTCTTCCAAACAACTCAACTTTGGTTTCATCTGTTCACAGAATATTTTGCCAGTACTGCTGTGGAACATCCAGGTGCTCTTGTACAAACTGTAAACATGCAGCAATGTTTTTTTTTGGACAGCAGTGGTATCCTCCCATGAAATTCATTCTTGTTTAGTGTTTTACGTATCACAGATTAACTAACAGGGATGTTAGCATATGCCAGAGACTTTTGTAAGTCTTTAGCTGACACTCTAACTTTCTTCTTCACCTCATTCAGCAGTCTGCGCTGTGCTTTTGCAGTCATCTTTACAGGACAGCCTCTCCTAGGGAGAGTAGCAGCAGTGCTGAACTTTCTCCATTTATAGACAATTTGTCTTACCGTGGACTGATGAACAGCAAGGCTTTTGGAGAAACTTTATAACCCTTTCCAGCTTTATGCAAGTCAACAATTCTCAATTGTAGATTTTCTGAGTGCTCTTTTGTGCGAGGCATCATTCACATCAGGCAATGCTTCTTGGGGAAAAGCAAACCCAGAATTGGTGTGTGTTTTTATAGGGCAGGGCAGCTGTAACCAACACCTCCAATTTCATCTCATTGTTTGGACTCCAATTAACTCTTGGAGATGTAATTAGTCTAGGGGTTCACTTCCATTTTCCACCTGCACTGTGAATGTTTACATGGTGTGTTTAATAAAATCATGGTAACAGTTAATTCTATGTGTGTTATTAGTTTAAGTGTGTTAGGGCCCACGGGCTACTTGAGAGACCTTGACGCTGGTGCCCGAGGCTTAAAACACGTCCTCCTAGTAGGATATGTCGAACTAACTCTCAATTTTTAACATCAGTGTGAGGGTTTAGTGTGACGGCAGCGTGCACCTATCTCTGGTTCTGTGTTTGTTCTGAATTCTTGCCACATCCACATAAATTTCATCTTATGTAGGATGTCCATTGTGGTACTTGTAGTCCGTTGCTGGCATCATCCATTGTATGCATTTTTGCTGGTGATCGCCATTAGCAACGGACTACAAGTGCAGGATGTGCTCCCCTACAGAAATGCACAACTGCATATGGGTATGAGCGCATCCTGCTTCCTTATCACCACATTTTTGATGGTTTATATATATATGTATGGAGGTGTATAAACTCCATTTCAAATGTGCCTGTTTCTCATCTTCAGGTCACATTTGGGTGCACCTGCTAGGCCTTGGGGCTATTTCAGTCAGTCTTGGGTAGGGCTCATAGACACCTCCCACCTCCCATTGCAAGCATGGCCACATGCTGGAGGTAACAGAGGAGATGTTTGTGAGTCGCCCTAATGCTCCTGTAATTGCCCACTGGCCCCTGAACATTGCCCATACGGCGCAGGTAGGTGAGTGTTAGGGCCCACGGGCTACTTGAGAGACCTTGACGCTGGTGCCCGAGGCTTAAGACACGTCCTCCTAGTAGGATATGTCGAACTAACTCTCAATTTTTAACATCAGTGTGAGGGTTTAGTGTGACGGCAGCGTGCACCTATCTCTGGTTCTGTGTTTGTTCTGAATTCTTGCCACATCCACATAAATTTCATCTTATGTAGGATGTCCATTGTGGTACTTGTAGTCCGTTGCTGGCATCATCCATTGTATGCATTTTTTGCTGGTGATCGCCATTAGCAACGGACTACAAGTGCAGGATGTGCTCCCCTACAGAAATGCACAACTGCATATGGGTATGAGCGCATCCTGCTTCCTTATCACCACATTTTTGATGGTTTATATATATATGTATGGAGGTGTATAAACTCCATTTCAAATGTGCCTGTTTCTCATCTTCAGGTCACATTTGGGTGCACCTGCTAGGCCTTGGGGCTATTTCAGTCAGTCTTGGGTAGGGCTCATAGACACCTCCCACCTCCCATTGCAAGCATGGCCACATGCTGGAGGTAACAGAGGAGATGTTTGTGAGTCGCCCTAATGCTCCTGTAATTGCCCACTGGCCCCTGAACATTGCCCATACGGCGCAGGTAGGTGAGTGTTAGGGCCCACGGGCTACTTGAGAGACCTTGACGCTGGTGCCCGAGGCTTAAGACACGTCCTCCTAGTAGGATATGTCGAACTAACTCTCAATTTTTAACATCAGTGTGAGGGTTTAGTGTGACGGCAGCGTGCACCTATCTCTGGTTCTGTGTTTGTTCTGAATTCTTGCCACATCCACATAAATTTCATCTTATGTAGGATGTCCATTGTGGTACTTGTAGTCCGTTGCTGGCATCATCCATTGTATGCATTTTTTGCTGGTGATCGCCATTAGCAACGGACTACAAGTGCAGGATGTGCTCCCCTACAGAAATGCACAACTGCATATGGGTATGAGCGCATCCTGCTTCCTTATCACCACATTTTTGATGGTTTATATATATATGTATGGAGGTGTATAAACTCCATTTCAAATGTGCCTGTTTCTCATCCTCAGGTCACATTTGGGTGCACCTGCTAGGCCTTGGGGCTATTTCAGTCAGTCTTGGGTAGGGCTCATAGACACCTCCCACCTCCCATTGCAAGCATGGCCACATGCTGGAGGTAACAGAGGAGATGTTTGTGAGTCGCCCTAATGCTCCAGTACTGCCCACTGGCCCCTGAACATTGCCCATACGGCGCAGGTAGGTGAGTGTTAGGGCCCACGGGCTACTTGAGAGACCTTGACGCTGGTGCCCGAGGCTTAAGACACGTCCTCCTAGTAGGATATGTCGAACTAACTCTCAATTTTTAACATCAGTGTGAGGGTTTAGTGTGACGGCAGCGTGCACCTATCTCTGGTTCTGTGTTTGTTCTGAATTCTTGCCACATCCACATAAATTTCATCTTATGTAGGATGTCCATTGTGGTACTTGTAGTCCGTTGCTGGCATCATCCATTGTATGCATTTTTTGCTGGTGATCGCCATTAGCAACGGACTACAAGTGCAGGATGTGCTCCCCTACAGAAATGCACAACTGCATATGGGTATGAGCGCATCCTGCTTCCTTATCACCACATTTTTTGATGGGTTATTAGTTTAAGCAGACTGTGATTGTCTATTGTTATGACTTAGATGAAGACTAGATCACATTTTATGACCAATTTGTGCGGAAAGCCATATCATTCTAAAGGGTTCACATGCTTTTTTTGCAACTGTACATCACCACCAGCACTAGTTGATATAGGTCTGTCTCCTTCCTGAAAACGGTCTACCAGAGCTGTTCACAGATATAAGGTACTGGGCCATAGTTCAGTAAGGCAAAGGCGCATAGTGTCTGTTAATAAATCTTATTTCTTTCTGTTTGGCACTTATATTAATTTCAACATTCTATATAAAGTTTATGCATTTTTAATTTGATTAATCACCCAACCCTAGAAATATAACATACAGTAGTTGGTGAATATGCTATAACTGCCTAAAGAGGTAATACCCCTTTAATGAGTAAATAAATTCTATCATTGGCTTAATGAAGATAAAGAACTTTAAAGTAAAGTGTATGGTTAGTTTGAATCAAACCACACATTCCAGCATTCAGTAAAATAATTTTCTGCCAATGTTGTACTTCATATTGGTCAGTAGTGGCTATAGAATATCAGAATAGCAGGTTGCAGTTTAGGATCATTCACTATTTTCTTCATGTGAAAGAAATCTGGATAAAAGAATGACTTCATTTTTTGAGATGTTCTCTAAGGAGCATCTACTGTATTTATTAAATGACCAGATACACTCAAATCCCAGCTGCAGTGTTAAGCACCAGGGATGGCGTCAAACCCAGTCAAGTGCCAGAGTCCACTTAGATCTAGTCGGCAGATAAGAGTCGTAACACTTCCTGGCTTAGGAGTCCCGTCTCTAACTCTTTATATGGATATGTCCATATATGGAATCAGTGCTATGAACATGAAGTGGGTATCCCCAAGCATTGTTAGTATGCTTGTGGACACCCTGTGTTTAAATACACAGGGTGTCCACAATACTTAGCCTCTATTTCTGAAACATTTCTGCTGAGATTTGAACTCACAACCCTCTACATTAAAAGCAAAAACCTTAACCACTGTAAAGCTCAGTGCTAAGCTATAACAGAAAAACCTTATAGTAGTTTCTCGTGTATTAGGTATTCCTATACAGCAGAAGTAGAAGTTTTTTTTTTTTTTGTAATTGTAAAAAAATGTATGGCACAAAATAAATGTATAATTACTAAAAGAAATATATAAAAGCATACCTCTCATATTTATGAATGCATAATATGTGGGAAACTAATACTGATGTTTTTAGCCATGATATAGTTACAGCAGGTTTAACCTAAAGCTCTGTAGCTCAGTGGTTAAGGTTCTTGACTTTAATGTAGATTGCTCAGAGTTTGAATCGCAGCAGAATCATTTAAAAATAGAGGCTAAATAAAGCTTAGACACTCCAACCTTTTTAATTTGTGTAACTATTATTTTTTGTTGAGAGGGGTGGCAACCCTAACAAAACCCCTGCTCCTCGGTGACCCCCATAACTTTTTATAGTTATGTCTACGCTACGGAGATGTGTGGGGGCTCATTTGAGGAAATCTGTCTTTTTGACAATGCCATTTTGGGGTGTGTATGACTTGATCACTTTTTATTTAATTATCTTGGGAGATAAAGTGATGAAAAAAGGCAATTCAGAATTTTAAATTTTTTTCTGTTACATCCTTCACCATATGGGCTAACTTGTTTATATTTAAATAGTATGTGTGTTTTTACATGCGACGATGCCCATAATGTTATTCATTTTTTTTTTTTTTTTTTTTTTGGGGGGAATGAGGTGATTTTACTTTTTCATTTTTTTATATTTTCAAAACTTTTTTTTACTTTTTTAAATTACTTTTCATCAGATTTCAACTTTTACAGAATAATGGAAATTGTTCTATTATTTTGTATAGAAATCACTATATCACAGTTCAGTGCTGTGGCCTGAACTTGGATATACTAATAATGATCCTGGAAGCCTAGTACAGGCTGCGGCTCATTTTTAGAACAGGGTGCTTTCCCGATCTCTGCTGGAGGAAGGCACGTCTGAACAGGAAGCCCACTCTTCCGTTTTTCAACACTCTCAGATGCTGTGATGACATTTGACAAATGCCACAAGGGAACCCAATGAGATTTATCGCCCAAGAGCCCCATTAACCGGGAGCTGGCCCTATTAAGCACATACGGCCTTATGTGAGCAGAGTGCCTCTTCTAGTAATGAATATACACATCCTTCTTCTTACACCTCCAAGGCTCAGTGTTCATTAAATAACTTGAGGATTAGGTAATGAGCAGAGTCAAGGATGTTTACCACTTAACACATGAGAGTTTCCTACAAAGCAGTGTCACTTAGTTGGCACAAGTGTAATCACCTCATCTCATGGTTGTATAATTATCTAAAGGCAGGAATAAAGGTGATGTGTGATCATTATAACAAAAGCGCCATTGTGTAAATATATATACAATTTTACTTACTTTAATGGCACTAAACTATTTTGTAGAAAGCATTTTGACAGTTTACAATAAAATTGTAAGCATCTAGAAGAATGCTGAAGTGTGTTCATGCAGCTAACGTGGTGCCCAAGACATTTCTTCATAGAAATACAACATTAAACAGGACATAAATGGATTTGTTATATTTCACTACATTTTCCATTACACACCACTCTTTTCTTCTTCTAGGTAAAACTAAACAAACACTGCTTTATTGACTTCATTTTTTTAAATTTAATTTTATTTATTCGAGGAAATCTTTCACTAGTTTTACGTTGCCTTCTTTGTCTTGGTGACAGAGACGACGATTACAGAGTAATACATAGGTAGAACTGCAGATAAGGAGTCCGGATCACTATATTTTATTTTCCTATTGCCACCGCCCCCCTTCCATTCCCCTGCTGTCAGAGCTGCATTGAAATAGATTGTCAGGACTGCTGTGCATGCTTACAGGAGTCCTCTCCATTATGATAGCATAACATCAGTCTGCGCTGCATATTTCAGTGCTGATGCTGACAGCAGGGGAATTGAGGGCAGAAATAAAATAAAATAAAAAATATACTGGACTACTCATCTACTTGACTACACATGTATTACTGCAGATAATAATCCAAAATCATGGCGGCAGGGTCTCTTTCATAATATTAATTGTCTCAGCCACCAATTTGTACTGCTCACAGATGGGGCAGCATATAACTGATGATAAATTCCATTTAAAGCTTCATACAGACATACATGTTTACATTAAAAGAGAAACCTCTCCTTCCCTCATTTCCCAAAGAACCCCCCTCCCCCAAGGAGTACCAGGGGACATTAAAAAGACTATGATGGTCATTTATCAAACTAGTGTAAAGTAGTACTGATCCGTTAGCAACCAATCAGATTACACCTTTCCTTTTTCACAGCTCCTTTGGAAAATGAAAGGTGGAATCTGATTGGTTGCTATGTGCAACTAAGCCAGTTCTACTTTATACCAGTTTGATAAATGTCCCTCCATATTCCATAAAATCAACCGGTATTAGATCTTAAAGACAGCATGTATGCTCAAATTATTTTAATATACTTTTCCCTCATACCTACTTCATCTTTTACTCAGAAAACTGTCCTACTTTTTATAGAGTAGGTTATAATTCTTACAATCTGTATAGGCCAAATCTCTATTTTTTATCTTCACCCTACTTACTAAGCGTACCTTGACTGGTGATGTATTTTCTGATAACCAGTGTCTTAAAGGAAATGTGTCATCTCCTTTTTTTCTAATTTATTTTTATTTTCTAATTGTAGATTTTTTATCCTCTTCCCTGAACAATATTATGGGGGCTGCCATCTTGCCTGAGCAATTCTTAACAGCATTTACACAGCATTACATACATTGTTTTACGGCAGCCCCATGGTCCATGGACTCATTGACTTCTGTAGGAGAGTTTTTAGGCATGCTCTGTGACATGTGCAGAGGTCATTGTTTAACCACTTGAAGACCACAGGTGTATACCCCCTAGTGACCAGGCCCTTTTTACAAATCCACACTACACTACTTTCACCGTTTATTGCTTCGTCATACTTACCATGACTTACCACCCAAATGAATTTTACCTCCTTTCTTCTCACTAATAGAGCTTTCATTTGGTGGTATTTCATTCTTGCTGACATTTTAACTTTTTTGATATTTTACTTTTTTGACGAAATTTTTGCAAAAACGACATTTTTCGCTTTCTGTTGTAAAAATTTTCAAATATCACTACATTTCAATTTCAATTTTTCTCAAAATTTATTGTTCTACATGTCTTTGATAAAAAAATGCAATAAGTGTATATTTATTGGTTTGGGTAAAAGTTATAGCGTTTACAAACTATGGTGCAAAAAAGTGAATTTCGGCACTTTGATTTTCTGAGCACCTGTCCTGTTTCCTGACGCACTACAATGCCCAGACAGTAGAAACACTCGATAAATGACCCCATTTAGAAAGTAGACACCCTAAGGTATGACTGAGGGGCATAGTGAGTTCATGGAATTTTTTATTTGTCACGTTAGCGGAAATTGAATTTTTTTCAAAAAATTTCACTTTCCGCTAACTTGTGTCAAAAATAAAACTTCCATGAACTCACTATGCCCCTTAGCGAATACCTTGGGGTGTCTACTTTCTAAAATGGGGTCACTTGTGAGGTTTTTCCACTGCCCTGGCATTTGAGGGTCTCCGTAATCATTACCTGTATGGCCAGAATTAGGAGTTTTTGCGATTCTCCTTATATTGACCATACGGGTAATGAGATTTTTTTCCATTCAGCCTCTGGGCTGAAAGAAAAAATGAACGGCACAGATTTCTTCATTCACATTGATCAATGTGGATGAAAAATCTCTAAGAAATGTGCAAAAAAAAAAGAGGGGAAAGCTGTAAAGCTAAGATCGCTAAGGGACCCTTAGGCCTCATTCACACGTCCGCAATTCTGTTCCGCAAAATTTTGCGGAACGGAATTGTAGATACATTCAATTCTATAGGGACAGACTTTGCCCCGCTCAGATCCGGAATTGCGGATCTGCACTTCCGGATCCGCAAAATATAGAACATGTCCTATTCTTGTCCGCAATTGCAGACAAGAAAAGGCATTTTCTATATAGTTCTGGCAATGCGGATCCGCAAAATGCGGAAAGCACATTGCCGGTGTCCGTATTTTGCTGGATCCGCAGATCCATGGATCCGCAAAACACATACGGACGTCTGAATGAGCCTTACAGGGGGTGATTAGTGACAGGGGGGTGATCAGGGGGTGACATGGGTGATCAGGGGTTAATCAGTGATGGGGGTGGGGGTGTAGTGATTGGTGCACTTTACTTATGCTTGCCCTGGTGGTCCCAGACAAATGGACCACCAGAGGAGCAGACATCAGGCATATCAGACGCTGTTTACAAAACAGCGTCTGATATGCGTTTAAATGCATTTTTTTCACATCTACATCTGTAGTTTCAGTTGTCCCGGTCATGCGAAATCTCGGGTCTCACGAGATGACGCTCGATAGGCATGAGTGAGACCTGAGAGAGCCGCCGCGCTGACGCCCATCGGCGTTAGCGTGGCGGCAAGTGGTTAAGGAAAGAATAGATAAGCTCTGGCAATTACCTATTGTGAATGGTGGATCCTGTCTTATCTATACGCAGAGGTGATATCTTTACAGGCAGCAATGTAATCTGTATAAACCAAGAAGTGAAGCCAACTATTAGACATAGTGTCCATAGTGGAAAAATGGAGGATTTTTTGTTTTAGTTTAAATATAAAAAGTGACATGGAAAATTAAAAATAACATTATCAAAAATGATTTAAAAATATGTTAAACATCAAAAAATGATTTAAACAGCAGGTTATTTTCTGATGACACATTCCCATTTTTGCCACCAGCAGAACCATATGAACATTATGAGGGGCACTTCTTTCTCTCCTAGTCTCAGTTTTTATCTCTTCATAATGAAACAGACAAAGCTAGGGATCTACGTTAATCTAGGCATCCCATCTGATTTAATAAACCCTTCATTTTACTCCAAGAAAATCCTTTTACATTTCCAGAAATAATGCATCATGTTCACCCCATAAAATGTACGCTTCCTGTTTATACTTCTGTATTTAATCCTCCAATAAATAATAATGTAAGGCCTAGACACTGTTATGTAACATAGAGGGAATCTCTCTCCATTTCTGATTTATACATTTGGCTATTATTATCCATACTTTTTTATCCAATGATTAACCAATCATCAGAGACAGTGGTCCCTAAGTGCCTTTTGCTATATTGATCCCCATGTCCTCCAAATCACCAGCAAACACTGTCAGTCTCTTTGCCTTAATGAGGTCATTAATGGCATTATTACGTTTTAAATTGGGAACTGCGGTGCAGCCAGTAACTTAATCAAACAACTTACCTTCACCAGCCGCATCCAATCCAGTGCCACCGCTACCTCCTCTCCTAAGGTGCAGCTAATGACATATTGTTGTGGCTTTAGCTCCTGGAGGAGGAAAGAGCAGTGGTCCTAGAGGTGGCTGGAGAAAGTATATAACTTTCTATATTTTTATATTTTTTTCAGTTTCCAATAAAGAAAAGTTAAATAGAATCGAAATGCCTCTGCTCTGTCTCCAGAAATAGACTGATAAAAAGATACAATCTACAAGTAAGGGCTCATTTACACGACTGTATTTTCTTTCCGCTTACATTCCGTTTTTTGTGCAGCCCGTATGCGGAACCATTCACTTCAATGGGGCTGTAGAAAATACGGACATTACTCCGTGTTCATTCTGTTTCCATTTGTCCGCAGGGCTGTTCTGCAAAAAAGTAGTGCATATCCTATTATTGTCCGCAAATCATGGTCCGAGGTCCCATTCAAGTCAATGGGTCCGCCAAAAATACGGAACACACACGGAACACACCCGTATGTCATCCGTACTTCATCCGTATTTTGCGGATCCATACTGTAGAAATGTTATGCCCAGTTCATATTGCTCATGTGTTTGGTGATTAATAAGTTACTGTTTCCGTTTCCAATCCGCAAAAAAGCGGATCGCATACGAAAAACCATATGGATATGTTTTGTGGAATAACGGAATGGAAGAAAAAAACCTCAGATGCAGAACAACAGATCCGTGAAAAAAGGACCGCAAAACAACAACTGTCGTGTGCATGAGCCTTAAGTATAAGGCCTCTTGCACACAAACGTTGTGCATCGGTTCCATGCATTAGGGACGACAATTTGTGGTCCCCAATGCACGGGCAACATCCTAGCGGCAGCCGGGACGGATTGAGACCCATTCAACTTGAATGGGTCCGTGACTGTCCGCACCGCAAAAAAAATCGAACAAGTTCTATTTTTTTGTGGTGCGGAGGCATGGCCAGAAACACCACGGAAGCACTAGGTAATGCTTCCGTGGGGTTCCGATCCGTGCTTCAGTTCTGCAAGTAAATGGGTCCGCATCCGTAATGCGGAATGCACATGCGCCGCTGCTCGTGTATTGCGGACCCGCCATATGCCGGCCGCAATATGGCCACTGGCACACAACGTTCATGTGCAAGATGCCAAAGGCCTCGTTCACATTTCCATTTTACACTCATGCGTGCTGTCCGCATTTTCCACGTACAGCACACGTACCTATTGATTTTAATGTGTCTGTTCACATTTAAGTATTTTTTTACTGACCATGGGTCAGTAAAAAAAATCACAGGGACATGCACTACTTTGATCAGTGGTGCAGACCAAGCTCGCCCATGAAGTCTATGGTTCCGTGAAAATCACTGACACACATCCATGTTGTGTCCGTGTTGCGTTTTTCACTGAAGCATAATAGGAGATTCTTTGGAAATTAATTTTCAGCTGAGCAGCGTCAGTGAATTACCAATGACACATGGATGGTAAAACTACACATGGACCAACCACGGATCCTTCATAAACAGCTTCAGGGATGAAACACGCACACATTTTTCACGGACGTGACACTGACATGGAAATGTGAACAAGAGCTAAGTGTGTGAATCTGGTAAAGTGAATCTTGTAAAATTCTCCAATAATCCTGTATTTTTGGTCCTATCTGGTCTCTAACTTTCATTTCCTCTAACCCTCAAAGTCAGCCTTCTTTTGGTTGTCAGAAAATCACAGTGGGGTCTTTACTATCCAGAAATAAACCTATATTTGCAGTATATCTAGGCTCAGATTGAGGCACAAAGGTTATTTGCGCTGCAATCTGCGACTTTTGCCTTTAAAGTAGGGGAAGGTGGGTGTCCCATCCAGGACCAGGTTTTTTCTCATTTGATGATAAATGGACAACTTACCTTTTTAGAATGCTACACTGATACTTTTTTCCATAGATAATTTTCTTACGGCACCAAAGTTGTTAGGGTGCAAATTTACCATCTCCTACACCATTTTTCCGGCAAAAAGTTGCAAACCCCCTGTTTCCAACTTGTTATACACCATTGCAACTTAATTTAGTTACAAGTGGTGATTCTACTAAGCCTTTGCCACCTTCGAGAAAAGGTGGTAGCAAGGCAAGGGATGGGGCCAGCAGTTTTCTAGAAGCAAATAAAGACAACTCACGGCAGCTGCCATAGTAGATTTCTGTTTAGGTGCACGGATTGCCAGTGGTTGCACCTAATTTATGATGAGGCCCGCACTTTGTAATAAGTTAAGAGCATCCTCCGGCAGTGCAGGGGATATAAAGTCTGACATACCACATGCCGGTCTTGATAAATCTCCTCCAATATCTTTGTTAAAAAATGCTTAAAGTTGCTTGCTTGAAGGAAATTTTACACATTATTTATAACAAGAGTGTCTAAAGGAACCTAGAGCTAGGATCTAGTATTAATTATAACTTATGCTGCCTGAAAATTTACACCCCTGCTCATTTAATGAAAAATAGCCAGAAATGTTTATTTATTCAGGATACATACCTTCTGTGAACTATAGATAGATTATTGCAGTGCATGCCTCGCATGCTTATGTCGATATGAGAACATATATGTCATGTCAGTCTTTTCATGCATTCTAATTTTTATTTTATCAGTTAGAAGATATTACTAAATATTTCATAAAAAAAGAAAGCTTACTGAAAAAATAATAAAAAATCATCAAAAGAAGAAACCTAGGTTGAAGCCTTTTGTTTTTACAAGACAAGAGGGTTGTGCACCTCAGTCCATCAGAGTGATGAATTCTTACAAGAAATACTTTCAATCTTCTTTTAAAACTCACGGGAGGAATGTTACGTCCTGGAGCTATAAAAGACAGCTACAAAAAGAATGGTTTATAGAATATATTACACATTTCTCCATTGCTGTTTCATGAATAGAAATGGATTGCATTGCAGATATGCATCACCATCATTATACACCGCTACAAACAGCACAAAAATTGATCTCTTGACTAATGTCCTCTCATGTGCTAGATTGATAGATTGTTTTTGCCAGTCAAATAAACTCTTTTCAGGCTCTCTACATCACATGGACACTTTTCAATGTTTTCCTCAAAATGCCATTTTTCAATCTGTGATTGAATCAATTTTGCTCATACAGTACGTTATGGTGCTTGTGTATAAATTGACAGGTAAATGGAAAGAGCTCGCTATGTGCTGTAAGTATGTAAACAAATCTATCAAACGCTGATTCTTTCTTACTTCAACATACCATATCATTAGTGCTCATTTATCAACAGCCTCTCCACCCCAAGTTTTTTCTTTAAAAGCATTTTATCACTTTTTTTTCTGGAAACCAATTGGACTCCAACTGTCAATCTACTCTTTGCTTATTTTTCTAACATCTCATTATTATTTTTTTCTTTCTTCAAACACTGTAGTACTTCAATGTTGTTTTTCACGCTGCCTCACTCTGCCTTACATTTCAGTCGTAACATTTAATCCATTTGCTACTACCAGTTTTTGGACTATTTTCACAGTCCTGATGTGTACAAATAAAACCTAGTAAATTATTTAAAAAAATAAAAATCATACCCATATATTTTCTAAAAGTAGACACCCATCACTTTGCATAAAAGTTGACATTAGTGGATAAAAGTGTAACCCAAGCAGGAAGCTATATGAAATAAACAGTCAACATATGCAGAGTTTATACATACCACTTAGGCCTAAATTTACATGCATACATCTTCATAAAATCATCACAACTGCAAAGACTAAAAATTACTAAATTTTTTTACTGATGACCTATTCTTTAGTGGCGCTACTTCTCCAGCTTTGCCTAGGCCCTGTGACGTCACGTTCATCAGTCACATGGTTTAGGCACAGCTCAGCCCCATTGAAGGGAATAGGGCTGAGCTGTAATACAAAGCACAGCCACTATACAATGTACAGTGCTGTGATTGGTGAGCAGAGAGAAGGCTGTGGCGCTGCTGTCTTCTTAAACAGCTGATTGGCTGGGGTCCCAGGGTCCCAGCTGTTGGACCCCTCTGATCAAATTACTGATAGGTCATCAGTAAAAAATAAAAACTTTAGTTTTTAAAACATTTTTATTAACAACAAAACGCCAGTGACATAGAAGATGCACGTAGTACAGAGGTACAAGATGATAATCATT
This sequence comes from Bufotes viridis, assembly GCA_033119425.1. Lineage (NCBI taxonomy): Eukaryota > Metazoa > Chordata > Amphibia > Anura > Bufonidae > Bufotes > Bufotes viridis. The sequence continues at coordinate 66,413,014 of CM065596.1, forward strand.
ATGTTCCAGATGCTATTGCCTCAATAATGTACTGTACATCAAAGTTGAAACACAGTATTTTACATCCATATGTCACTTTATCTTAGGCGACATGCACATGACAGTTGTTTTTCTCGGCTTCCATTTCAGTTTTTTTGCAGATAGGATAAGAAACCATTAATTTCAATGGGTCAGGATAAAAATGCTGACAGTTCATCCGCTTGTGTTCCATGTCCGTTGTCCGCGTTTCTCTTCAGCAAAAAAGTAGTGCATGTCCTACTTTTTTCTCATTTGTGGACGAGGATAGGCATTTATTACAAGGGATCTGTGAAAACAAAGGAATCCTCCCCAAAAATGATGGACCATCAGTTTTTTTGCGGATCCCGATTTGCGGACAGCAAAAAACAACTGTCGTGTGCATGTAGCCCTATACATATAGAAAACAGTTGTTAATCTTTTTTAAAGAGTGTTAAATGTTGCATATATAAAAACAATGAACAAATGATTGTCGCGCAGGATAAGACAACTGGATGAGAGAGAGACAGTTATAGCCTAAGTGATATACACATTATTGAAGAACTAGGTGAGAATCAGGGTTGGGGAGGTTTCTGTATTTTCTCCAGGCGCCCCACGTGAGTTTAAATAGGTGTGAAGTCTTGGATTCCCAAAGAGCTAGTTTTCTGTAATCTCTCAGGTGGTGAGCATTTTATAATAATTCTCCTGTAGTTTGGCGCATCTAGAAACTTTGGGAGTTTGTGCCACTATGGCTCTTACTTCCTCACCTGAGAATGATAGTTTTAGGCCCCATTCACGCATCCACAAGTGTTTTGTGGATCCATGGGTTCGCGGATCCGCAAAACACGGACATTTGTGGACCCCACATCGCTGGCACTATATAGAAAATGCCTTTTCTTGTCTGCAATTGCGGACAAGAATAGGACACGTTCTATTTTTTTTTCGGGAACACGATTATGGACCCGGAAGTGCGGATCCTCAATTGCGGAAACGGGCAGGACATAGAGTGTCCCCATAGGAATGAATGGGTCCGCAATTTCGTTCCGCAAAATGCGGAACAGAATTGCGGACGTGTGTATGGAGCCTTAGGTCCACTTCCCATTTAATAATGAATGCAGCTTAATGGACATGTCTAGAGATGAGCGAATCGAAGTTGACGAAATGGAATTCGATCTGAATTTCAGGAAGAATTTGATTTGCAACAAATCCGAATTTCCTCACGCTTCATGGTAATGAATCACATTTGTTCCTAAAATGGTTGCATGTGTGAGGACATGGAACAAGGGAACTCTGGGAACGAGGGATCACCCACAATGCAATGCATGTATCTTTAAAACTTTTATTTTGCTGTATAGAAGTTCAGGGAAAGTATAGGAGGAATAATTCCACAGCATTTATGTTGAACAGGGTTCAGTAGGGGAGGTTACAGCCTGGGTAATAGGAACAGTCCTATTACACCTTGCTGCACTGACTGCGGATCCAAATTGCCATTATATGCCATTCTTGTTATTGGGGTGCAAGTGCTGTTTGATGGGTTTATTACAAGGAAATTTTTCTAAGTCTTCTTTGCCCTTGTGCGGTGGAGTTATATGTTCTAAATAATTTTTTGGATTTTATTAGTGGGGAAAAAAGGGTTTATTATCCGTTGTATGGTGAAGTGAGAAAATGACAGCCCTTTTGGCATGTATTAGTGGCAAAAAAAAATATTATTTGTTGTTCACGGCCCCAGTTATATGGTCTAAAGTATTTTTTGGCGTGTATTAGTGAGGGAAAAAGGGGCTTATTAGCCGTTTTTGGCGTGTATTAGTGGCAAAAAAAAAATTATTTACTCTTCAGCAGTGAAGTTCCATTGTCCTACAACCATTTAGGGGTGTATTAACAGGATAGGTACATATGTCCTATTAGCCTTTCTGCAGTGGATTGTGATTGTTATATTTATTTCTTTGAGGTGTATTAATAGGAAGAACAATACATCTTATTAGCCAGTCTGGAGTGAACCGACATTGTTATACAGCCATTGTTGGGGTGTATTAATAGGAAAAATAAGAACGTTTTATTAGCTGTTCTGCGGTGAATTTACATTGTCATACAGACATTGTTGCACTGTATTAAAAGCAAAAGTAAGCATTGTTGGTGTTTATTATTAGGAAAATAAGTACTTCTTATTAGCCATTCTGCGTTGAATTTACATTGTCATTCAGTAGGGTCTCTCTTTATATTTCTTTTGTCCTATCCATTTTCTTTGTACATTTTTGTTGTATCCAATATAGGGCCTTAAAAGGGACATAATAGATTTAGATGCAGGGGACAGGAAAACTCCACCATCAGGGGCAACCCTGGGCACAGGGGTATATAGGGTTTAACAGGGACTCTCACTTTCCCTTCTCTATATCCTTCTCAATATCTACATCTCGCCCTTTCCTCCCTTCTTTATATCCCTTTTTTAACTAGTTTTTGGGAGGCAATCTTCTTACTTTTAGCTACTTTCTATCAGGTAGCATATACTTTTAAAGCACCTTATATATCTTTACCCATCTGATTAAATAAAGGGTTTTTAAATAGCACGTTAACTTTGAATTACCTTCTTATTAGCCATTTTGAGTTGAATTTACATTGTCATTCAGTGATGAAATTTGTTTGTGATACAGCCTTTTTGTAAAAAATGGTTGGTGAATGTAGATTTCCTTATGTAGGGACTGAGTAATTGCGTTGATTAGCCATTCAGTGGTGAAATTTGTTTGTAATACAGCTTTTTAGGGAAAATTGGTCGGTAGCTGTAACTATGTTCCAGGACAATATGTGTTATTTATGGCCCACTGGGTAAATGTGGTACCTGCCCAGCCACACCAGCAATTTGGCCAACTTCAATGTTAGCAAGTGGCAGCTCATGCGAGACACCTGCCGTTTGCTCAGGCCCTTGAGGAGGCCACTTTATTTGTCAGTCGCCAGCTTGCTGCGTAGTGACAGCGGATTGTCACCATTCGCCAGAGGATGACTATCTGGCTCTCTACCATGTTAGATCCTCGCTACCGGTCCAAAACGGGGCTTTTTTATACCCGCTGAGAGCGAGGACAAACTGAACTAAACTGAACTACTATAGAGAGCATCCTATGTAGTCAGTTGACAGCCTATCTGTTCCATCGTACATCCTCTCGCTAGGTCTGACTGGGGGCCTTCTGTGCTCATGTTCTACTGCCATGGCTGCTGGGGGTGGGGAGGTGTTAGGAGCAGTATCAGCTCTATCAGCAGCAGCCTGAGTCTAGAATCACTGATGAGCAGTTTTCTACACCCGCATAGAGAAGAAACTACTCACCAGCAGCTAGACATAGAGCAGGACCTGAACCAACAGGTGATGGCATACTTGCAGTAGCTGCAACTGGCTGAGTTTGCCCTGGAAAAGCTGTCCTTCCTGGCCAGTAGTGTGGCATCAAAGCGGGTGTTTAGTGCAGTGGGGCTATAGTTACCCCAAAGGAGAACTCGCCTGTCCACCCAAAATGTGGACAGACTGTCAAGATGAATCAGCCAGGATTTCCACCCACCAATGCCTGATGCATCAGATTAGATCATTAGCCTCACCCAAACCTTGACAAAGAGACCAGTTTCTTCTGGCTACCTGCCTTAGCCACTATTTTGATGCTGCCACCCGCCTGATGCACACATCTGATGCCAAGTGCTGCGTTTACACCCACCATAGTCAGCGGGTACTGTTATTGCCACCCACCTCCCCACTCCGTCACTCTGTGGTCTCCTCATGGTGCTGCTGCCATTTCCACACTATGTCTCCTTGCCACTCCGTGGCAACCTCATGCTGCTGCCACCATAACACTTTGTCATTATGCCACTCTGTGGCCTCCTCAGGCTGCTGCTGCCACCTCCACACTCTGTCATTGTGCTACATTGTGGCCTCCTCATGCCATTGCTGCTGCCAACTCACCACTATGTCACTTGGCCACTCTGTGGTCTCCTCATGTTGTTTCCGTCTCACCACTATGTCATAGGATCACAATGTGGACTTCTCCAGCTGTTCTCACACCCTCCCTCTCCATAAGAGGGCCACTATTTTGCCTCTTTGGGCTAGATGACATGACCATTTATTTGACCCTTCTTCTGATCTCTCAGAAGGAAGAAAAATGAGATGCACAACAAATCCTGTCTGAATAGCAGCTGTAAGGCCTGTATGGTCCCATCAGAATTGGCTTATGATTTGGTAGCCAAAAAGCAGGACTGGGTACAAAACACAGAAGACATGCAAATATTCCATTCACGTGTCATCTCTGTTTTGGATCCACTCCTTTTTTAAGAATTAGCAATACTAATAGATTACTGACCAAATGCTGACTGAGTAAAGGCGGATGCTCAACAGACAGGATCCGTTTTTAGGGTTATTGTTCTGACGGATCAGAGGAAGGGCAAAATAATCAGTCAACAAAAACTTACTGCTGACACCCTCTCCACTCTGTTGGGGATCTACTTGTATAAGCCTTTAATAGAAAAGGTTCTGAAGATATTTATGTGGAATCAGCTGACGACAGTGTAAAAGGAGTGCGTTTCTTCTTGATGCTAACATCGACCTGTAAAGCTGAATTGATACTTGAGTTATTTGGTTTTGGCCCTGTAACTGCCCAAATAAGTAAGGCGTGCAGTGATTCTAAGAGCGACGCCTGTCATCTCGCGTTTCATACTGACTCACATTATTGTTTCACTACCACAGCAGACTCCCTATGCATGTTACTGCACGGCACATAATTCTACACCACTATACAGGCTCTCTGCTGCCATGAAATAGCTGTTTTTAGCATGATTCGCATCAAATAAATTCAGATCGAATCAACTTTTTCAGAAAATTCGGCGAATCGGCTGAATTGAATTTTTGGGAAATTTGCTCATCTATAGACATGTCCCTTGGTAGGGGTGAGGTGTATAGTTTAGATATTTTCTGGCAAGGTTCTCTAGTACACATAACCATCTGTTCGAAGCAGGTGGGGGTATTGTCACTAGTAGGGATGAGTGAATCGACTTTTCGCATAATACTTTGCTTGAATACTGTACAGAATTAGAATGTATTGGCTCCTATGAGCCGAAGTTGTTACTTTGCAAAGTATCGCAAGACTTTGCATAATAATTTCATAAATCAATTTCTACTGTAAAAAACATTTCCCGAACTCGGGTTCGGTTCCAGGTTAAAATGAGAGAGAGTACCAAAATAGTCCAGTAGTGCATGGATGGCTGGGAAGGCCTCTATGGGGTTGGTGATGATTAAAAGCAGGTCATCTGCGAAGGCGGCCTGGGTATGTGTTTCTTTTTAATTTTAATTCCCTGTATTCTGTGATCAAGCCTACAAGCTTGTAGGAGTGATTCCATAGATAGGACAAACAAAAGTGGAGAAAGCGGGCATCCTTGGCCTCAGGTCTACCTGCAATGGAACAAGCCATTATCATTTATGTAGGCCCCTGACATCCAGACAGAGGAGAGGTCATTTGACAGTAAAAAGAGTTTAATATCTCTCACCAAGACAACAAATGATTAAATGACATTTAGGTCCCTGACACCCACACAATGGGGAAGTTATTTGACAGTAAAAATAGTTAAATGTCTCCCACCAAGACAGCAAGCAAGTAAACAAAATATAGGCCCCTGATACCCACACAATGGGGCGGTCATTAGACAGTAAAAAGAGTTTAATATCGCCCACCAAGACAACAAATGATTAAATGACATATAGGCCCCTGACACCCAGACAATGGAGCGGTCATTAGACAATAAAACAAGTTAAATGTCTGCCACCAAGAAAGCAAGCAAGTATGTGAAAGTTAGGCCCTGACACTCAGACAGAGGAGAGAGGTCCCATAGCAGAAAAACAGAGGCATCATGTCACCCACCAACGGAGAAGGACACTTTCAGTTATTTAGGCCCCGGCACCCAGACAGAGGAGAGAGGTCCCATAGCAGCAAAATAGGCATCATGTCACCCATCAACGGAGATGGCCACTTTTAGTTATTTAGACCTCAGCACCCAGACAGAGGAGAGAGGTTCCATAGCAGAGAATCAGGCTTCATGTCACCCACCAGTGGGGAAGGCCACTTTCAGATATTTAGCCTCTGGCACCCAGGCGGAGGAGAGGTTCATTCAACTTTGGGTTGCCCAACAAAATAATGTTAAAATTAAACAAAGAGGATTCAATAAAGAAGTGCCCTGGAGTACAAGAATGTATGGTTAAGGGAGGTAGTTATAAATGTCTATTCTGCACAAGGGATAGACAGGTCCTGTGGGATCCATGCCTGATTAATTTTAGGAATGTCAGCTTGTCCACGTTGGCTGTGGACAGGCGGCTGCCTTTGACAGTAATGACGCCACCTGCCATGCTGAATACACGTTCAGACAATACGCTGGCTGCCGGGTAGGCCAGCACCTCCAAGGCATAAAAGGCTAGCTCTGGCCATGTGGACAATTCGGAGACCCAGAAGTTGAAAGGGGCGAACCATCAGACAGTACGTGGAGGGTTGTGCACACGTGCTTCTCCACCATGTTATTGAAATGCTGCCTCCAGCTAACACGTTCCGTATCAGGTGGTGGTGCAGTTTGCTGTGGCATGGTGACAAAACGTTTCCACATCTCTGCCATGCTAACCCTGCCCTCAGAGGAGCTGGCTGTGACACAGCTGCATTGGCGACCTCTTGCTCCTCCTCTGCCTTCGCCTTGGGCTTCCACTTGTTCCCCTGTGACATTTGGGAATGCTCTCAGGAAGGCGTCTACCAGCGTGCGCTTGTACTCAGGCATCTTCCTTTCATGCTCCAGTGCAGGAATTAAGGTGGACACATTGTTTTGTACAGGGATTCCAGCAGGGTGGCAGCCCAGTAGTCTGCACACGTTAAAATGTGGGCAACTCTGCTGTCGGTGCGCAGGCACTGCAGCATGTAGTTGCTCATGCGTGCAAGGCTTTCCAGAGGTAAGGACAAGCTGTCCTCTGTGGGAGGCGTATCGTCATCGTCCTCCATTTTCCCCAGCCACGCACCAGTGAAGGGCCCGAGCTGCGTTGGATGCCTCCCGCTGTGAACATGCTTCATCCTCATCCTCTTCCACCTCCTCCTCATCGTCACGCTCCTCGTCCTCCAGTAGTGTGCCCTGGCTGGCCAAACTTGTACCTGGCCTTTGCTGTTGAAAAACACCTCCCTCTGAGCCACTTCTAAGAGACTGGCCTAAAAGTGCTAAAATTAGTCCCCTTCCTCCTCCTCCTCCTCCTGGGCCACGTCATCTTCCATCATCGCCTAAGTGTTTTCTCAAGGAGACATAGAAGTGGTATTGTAACGCTGATAACGGTGTCATCGCCACTGGCCATGTTGGTGGAGTACTCAAAACAGCGCAACAGGGCACACAGGTCTCGCATGGAGGCCCAATCATTGGTGGTGAAGTGGTGCTGTTCCGCAGTGCGACTGACCCGTGCGTGCTGCAGCTGAAACTCCACTATGGCCTGCTGCTGCTCACACAGTCTCTCCAGCATGTGCAAGGTGGAGTTCCACCTGGTGTGCACGTCGCATATGAGGCGGTAAATGGGTAGGCCGAAGTTAAGCTGTAGCGCAGACAGGCGAGCAGCGGCAGGATGTAATGCCGGAAGCGTAGACGGACGGCCCGCACTTTATGCAGCAGCTCTGACATGTCGGGGTAGTTGTGAATGACTTCTGCAAAACCAAATTCAGCACATGCGCCAGGCAAGGGATGTGCGTCAAATTGGCTAATCCCAGAGCTGTGACGAGATTTCGCCCATTATTGCACACCACCAGGCCAGGCTTGAGGCTCACTGGGAGCAGCCACTCGTCGGTCTGTTGTTGTATACCCCGCCACAACTCCTGCGCGATGTGGGGCCTCTCCCCCAAACATATGAGTTTCAGAATGGCCTGCTGACATTTACCCCGGGCTGTGCTGAAGTTGGTGGTGAAGGTGTGTGGCTGACTGGATGAGCAGGTGTAAGAAGAGGAGGAGGAAGCCGAGTAGGAGAAGGAAGCAACAGGAGGCAAAGAATGATGCCCTGCGATCCTTGGCAGCAGAAGGACGTGCAACAAAGAACTCTCCGCCTGGGGCCCAGCCGCCACTACATTTACCCAGTGTGCAGTTAGGGAGATATTGCGTCTCTGGCCGTGATTGCTGGTCCACATATCTGTGGTTAGGTGGACCTTGCCACAGATGGTGTTGCGCAGTGCACACGTTATTTTATTGGATACTTGGTTGTGCAGGGAAGGCATAGCTCTCTTGGAGAAGTAGTGGCAGCTGGGAACAATGGACTGTGGGACAGCCACCGCCATCAGCTGTTTAAAGCTGTCTGTGTCCACCAGCCTGAATGACAGCATTTCAAAGGCCAGTCGTTTAGAAATGCTGGCATTCAGGCCCAGGGCTCGAGGGTGGGTAGGTGGGAATTTACACTTTCTCTCCAAGGTTTGTGAGATGGAGAGCTGAACGCTGCCGTGTGACATGGTAGAGATGCTTGGTGACGGAGGTGCTGGTGTCGGTGGCACATCCACTGTTTGCTTGCCGGCAGGTGCCAACGTTCCTCCCGAGGCAGAGGAAGAGGCCGAGGCAGCAGCAGAAGAGGGAGCAGGAGGAACATGCAATATAACACTTATTTAACACCTAGTGTAAAATTTATTTATGTAGAGGATTTATTTTTCAGGCCTTGTATTTAGACACTAACAAGCTGAGTGCAATGTGCCCTTTACGGACAGATTTACACTTGGCTAGCAACAGCTGAAACCACTGATTTACCAGTATTGCTATTTTGGCAATTGAATTTCACCCCAGAACAAAATCTATCCTTTGCGGACACTATTAAACTTGGACAGCCACAGCTGAAACCAATGATTTAAGGTATTACTATTTTGGCAATTGAATTTCACCCCAGAACAAAATATATCCTTTGCGGACACTATTAAACTTGGCCAGCCACAGCTGATTCGACTGATTTACAGTATTGCTATTTTGGCAATATAATTTCACCCAGAACAAAATATATCCTTTGCCAGACACTATTAAACTTGGCCCAGCCACTGCTGGGACACCATATTTAGGGATTGCTATTTTGACAATTGAATTTCACCCCAGAACAAAATCTATTATTTGCCGGACACTAATAAAATTGACCAGCCACAGCTAAAACCACTGATTTAGGGGTTTGCTCTTTTAGCAATTGAATTTCACTCCAGAAAAAAATAATCCTTTGCCAGACACTAGTAAACTTGGCCAGCCACAGGTGGAACACCAGATTTATGGGATTGCTATTTTGGAATTGAATTTCACCCCAGAACAAAATATATCCTTTGCCGGACACTATAAAAATTGGCCAGCCACAGCTGGAATACCAGAATTAGGGGATTGCTATTTTGGCAATTGAATTTCGTCCCAGAAAAAATATATCCTTTGCCGGACACTATTAAACTTGGCCAGCCACAGCTGAAACCACTAATTTACGGTATTGCTATTTTGGCAATTAAATTTCACCCTAGAACAAAATATATCCTTTGCCTTGACACTAGTAAACTTGGCCAGCCACAGCTGAAACCACTGATTTACGGTATTGCTATTTTGGCAATTGAATTTCACCCGGAGAAAAAACTCTCCTTTGCCAGACACTATTAAAGTTGGCCAGCCACAGCTGGAACACCAGATTTAGGGGATTGCTATTTTGGCAATTGAATTTCACCCCAGAAAAAATCTATCCTTTGCTAGACAACAGACAGTATTACACTTGGCTAGCCACAGCTGGAACACCAGATTTAGGGGATTGCTATTTTGGCAATTGAATTTCACCCCAGAACAAAATCTATCCTTTGCCAGACATTATTAAACTTGGCCAGCCACAGCTGGAACACCAGATTCACGGTATTGCTATTTTGGCAATTGAATTTCACCCCAGAAAAAATCTATCCTTTGCCGGACACTATTAAACTTGGCCAGCCACAGCTGAAACCACTGATTTACGGTATTGCTATTTTGGCAATTGAATTTTACCCCGAGAAAAAACTCTCCTTTGCCGGACACTATTAAACTTGGCCAGCCACAGCTGGAACACCAGAATTATGGGATTGCTATTTTGGCAATTGAATTTTATCCCAGAACAAAGTCTATCCTTTGCCAGACATTATTAAACTTGGCCAGTCACAGCTGGAACACCAGATTCACGGTATTGCTATTTTGGCAATTGAATTTCACCCCAGAAAAAAATCTATCCTTTGCCGGACACTATTAAACTTGGCCAGCCACAGCTGAAACCACTGATTTACGGTATTGCTATTTTGGCAATTGAATTTTACCCCAGAACAAAATCTATCCTTTGCCAGACATTATTAAACTTGGCCAGCCACAGCTGGAACACCAGATTTAGGGGATTGCTATTTTGGCAATTGAATTTAACCCCAGAACAAAATCTATCCTTTGCCAGACATTATTAAACTTGGCCAGCCACAGCTAGAACACCAGATTTAGGAGATTGCTATTTTGGCAATTGAATTTAGCCCCAGACCAAAATCTATCCTTTGCCAGACATTATTAAACTTGGCCAGCCACAGCTCAAACCACTGATTTACGGTATTGCTATTTTGGCAATTGAATTTCACCCCAGAAAAAAATATATCCTTTGCCAGACAGCAGACAGTATTACACTTGGCTAGCCACAGCTGGAACACCAGATTTAGGGGATTGCTATTTTGGCAATTGAATTTAACCCCTCAATAAAATATAGAAATTTCTATCCTGAGTTTCTAGAGGTGACACTAAGCACAGCCAAGCCCCTGATATAGCAAAAAAAAAAAACTACTATTGATGGCTTGATGGACTTGGTGGCAGCTTGTGCTGTTGCACCACAAGGCACAATATGGCCGCCGATCACCCCAGAAAAAGTGACAGAAAAGCGCTCTGTGCAGCCTAAAAACCAGTGAGCAATTAACTAGCAGAAGTTGAATGATTCACAGCTGTAGATCGATCACTTCATTAGGTGTTTTTGCTGAGTTTTTCCTGTCTAATCTCGCCCTCACAACAGCTGCATCCTATCCCTACACTAATCAGAGCAGAGTGACGTGCGGCGCTACGTGACTCCAGCATTGAATAGAGGCTTGTGGGCTAAGTATAACTTAACTGTCTTCTCATTGAGTATATTTTCAATTGGGATCTAAGGAGATCTAAATCATGAATGACATCTGGGAGGTGTGTTTTATGCAGGGACTCCAGTTTGCGAATCTGGGCTTGCGGTTTTAGTATCTCAGCTTCCCTGCGCTTTTTAACATATGTTCCCAGTGATATGAAGTGTCTTCTCACTACTGCCTTATGCGCTTCCCAGATCACGCTTGGTGATGTGTATGCAGATTCATTGACTGTAAATTATTCCTCAATTTTCCCTGCTATTTGTTTCACATTATCTAGGTTGTGCCAAACTATTTAGTTAAGTTTCCATTAGTGACTATCAAGCACCAAAGTATTCGGGTGTTCAGCCCGAACACATTGCTATATTCGTGTGCTCGGCCGAGCACCCAAGTATAATGGAAGTCAATGAGAGACAACCAGGCACCCCCTGCTCTGAAGAGGGGAGGGTGCCTGGTCCAATGAAAAGGCCAGAAAGTGACAGAAATACCACCAAAATGGATTGGGAACAGCATGTGGACAATGTCTGGATGCATCTGGGACTCCCAGGTTGGTGCTGGGAACCATGTTGTCCGAGCTGCACGTCACTTTTACAGACTGACAAAAATATGCACAAAACCGCCCCCAAAAATAAATTTCACAAGAAAAATTGTTAGGAAAGACTCTTTCCTGTATATTCAATTGTATATAAAGTGCAATTGCTGCCAAAAATTACACATAAATGAGGGCCTCATTCACATTGTGGTACAATTGTTCAAGTAGTGGGACTCCTACACTCGTAAAGCCTATGCACTAAGTGAAAGGAATGCCAAAAATTACAAGGAACCGGCACTACAATGCATCCTTTATTACACATAAAAGAGGGCATCATACACACCCTTGAAAAATTATGATAAGTGGCCTGCTGGTGACCCTAAAAACATTTGGAGTAAGGGCATGCTGGTGACCCTCTAAAACATTAGGTACGAGGGCCTGCTGCTGAGCTGACCCTTCAAAACTTTAGGGGCGAGGAGCATGCTGGTTAGCTGATGCGCTAAAACATTATATGCGAGTAACTGCTGGTGAGCTGATGCTCTAAAACATTATATGCTAGTGACTGCAGGTGAGCTGATGCTCTAAAACATTATATGCGAGTGTCTGCAGGTGAGATGATGCTCTAAAACATTATATGCGAGTGCATGCTGTTCAAATGATGCTCTAAAACATTATATGCGAGTGCATGCTGTACAGCTGACGCTCTAAAACAATATATGCGAGTGCATGCTGTACAGCTTACGCTCTAACACATTATATGCGAGTGCATGCTGTTTAGCTGACCCTATAAAAAATTGGAGTTGAGGGCCTGCAGTTGAGCTGACTCTATAAAAAAATTAGAGTGGAGGGAATATATACAATCTGGATGAGGAGGAAGAGGAGGAGGAGAAAACAAGATTCAACCATATACTCTTTTTTGTGGTGGAAAAGGTGCATGGGAATAAACTACAGTAGATTGAGTACATTCTAAGTAATAGATTGAAATTGCCTTTATGTTCATCATTAGCTCAGCTCTCCTCTGGTGGAGTTGAGAAGTCAGGGGCAATCCAGGCCTTTTTCATTTTTATCTGAGTCAACCTGTCAGCATTGCCAGTGGACAAGCGGATACGCTTACCTGTTATAATGCCACCAGCAGCACTAAATATATGCTCAGACAAAACGCTGGCGGCAGGGCAGGCTAGCACCTCCAAGGCGTACAGTGCAAGTTCGTTCCACGTGTCCAGCTTTGACACCCAGTAGTTGTAAGGCACTGAGGGATCATTTACTAGGCTGACACGGTCTGCTATGTATTCCTTCACCATCTTCCAAAACTTTTCCCTCCTTGGCGGAGTGTCATGAATGTGTCCAATACCTTGGAGAGTGTTGCCCTGCCTTTGTTTGAACTGCTGTGTGTTCCGCTTGTGTCCCTTACTCGGTTGCCTAAGGAAGTATGGACTCTGCCAGCCGCGTTGTCAGATGGAAAATTTTGGAGCAATCTCTCAACAAATACCTTCTAGTATTGCACTATTTTACTCATCCTCTCCACCACAGGAATGAGAGATGAGAAGTTCTCTTTGTAGCAGGGGTCGAGCAGGGTGAACACCCAATAATCTGTGTTATGTAAAATGTGTATAACGCGAGGGTCGTGGGAAGGCAGCCTAACATGAAGTCAGCCATGTGTGCCAGAGTACCAACAGGCAAGGCGTTGATGTCAAAATCAGGATGACGCTCCATCTCCTCCTGCTCCTCCTCTTCTTCTGCCCATCCACGCTGAACAGATGGAATTAAAGTTCTATGGGTACTACCCTCTGTAGCAGAGGCAACTTTCTCCAGCTCCTCTTCATGGTCCAATTTACGCTGAGAAGACGAACTGTGGGTGGTCTGGCTATCACCCTGTTTAATGTCCTCCCCCATTTCCTCGGCTGCCACATTCAGAGCGTCCTCTTTAATTGTGAGCAGCGATCGTTTAAGAAGACACCACAGTGGGATGGTTATGCTGATAATAGTGTTATTTCCACTAACCATCTGTGTGGATTAATCAAAGTTTTTTTGAAACCTCACAGAGGTCTGACATCAATGCCAACTCCTCGCTTGTGAATAGTGGCTGTTGACTTGAAAGGCGACGACCATGTTGCAGCTGGTATGCTGCTCACAAAGCCTGGCCAACATGTAGAACGTAATGTTCCAGCGTGTGCTCATGTCGCACAACAGTCGGTGAGCTGGAAGCCTCAAGCGCTGCTGCAGCATTGACAGACCGGCTGAAGCTGTGGACGACTTGCGGTAATGGGCACACACCTGGAACCACTTCAGTAGTAGCTCTTGCAAATTGGGGTAGGTTTTGATAAACCGCTGAACCACTAAGTTTAAGAAGTGGACTAGGCATGTCATGTGTGTCAGGTTGCCGAGCTCCAAAGCCCCCACCAAGTTACGGCCATTGTCCGACACAACAATGCATGGTTGAAGCTTGAGTGGCGAGGTGGACCTTCCCAGTAAGTGCTTTGGTCAGGGCACTGGTGATGTTGTGGGACACATGCTGGTGTAAGGCAGGCACCCCACACCGTGAAAAATAGTGGGAGCTGGGGACTGCGTACTGATGGACAGCTGCCGACATCAGGCTGCAAAGTCCTCAGTGTCCACAAGCCTAAATGGCAACATTTCAAGGGCCAGTAATTTTGAAAGTTGCGCATTTAGTGCTATGGCCTGTGGGTGGGTGGTTTGGTAATTTGTGCTTGCGTTCAAATGCCTGTGATATCGACATTTGGATGCTGCACTGGGACAGGGAAGTGGATGTTGTTGCTGACGGTTCATGCAAAGGTCTAGGTGCAGGGCGAGGGGCATCCGGGCCTGCGCCTTTGAAGAAGGATTGCCCAGCAGTGCACAACACAGGGAAAGAGGAGGCAGTGGTGTGACCCGCAGACCCAGATTGTGGACCCAGGCATTTGGCCCACTTATTAGGGTGCTTGGATGCCATGTGGTGGTGGTGAGGTTGCTAGTGTTCACGCCCTGGCTCATTTTGGTACGACACAGGTTGCAAACTGCCACTCTTTTGTCATCTGCATTTTCCTCAAAAAGCGCCATGCTGCGGAACACCTACCCCTTGGCAGGGTAGATTTACGCATGGGGGTTCTCGGTGGAACGGTTGCGGGCCTGTTTGGTGTGGGCCATTTTTCCTCTTTTGAAACCCCACTGCCTCTTCCAGACTGTTGCGGTGCTGCGGATCCCTCCCCTCTGTACTGCTGTCCTCGCTCGGCTTTTCACCTTCCTATGTTGGGTCAGTGACCTCATCGTCCACCACCTCCTCATCCACTTCCTCACTCTGCTCATCCTCCTGACTTGACCTAACCACAACCTCAGTGATTGACAACTGTGTCTCATCATCATCCACCTCGTGAACGAATGATTGACATTCACCACAGTCATCTTCTTGAGACTGTGAAGGCTCAAGAGGTTGGAAAGCAGGGCACAATATCTCAGGTCCCTCTTCAAGCGTGCTGGGCAAGAGGGCCAAATCTAATAGTGCCGCTGGAAAGAGCTCCTCGGAATATCCGAGTGTGGGATCACTCGTTTGGCAAGCCTCTCCATGGTGGGAAGAAGGATGATCAGAGTGAGGATTCGGTTGGCCAGACTCTTGGCTACAGAGACTGGATGAGAGGGTGGTGCTTAACTGACTGGAAATACTATCTTCAGCAATCCAACCAACCAACTGTTTGCACTTGTCCGACTTGGACAGTGTTGTCCTGCGTGGCCCAGCTAAGTTGAACATGAAGCTGGATACGGTTGTTGTTTTTTTTTTTCTGGTGCACTGGCAGCAGGCACAGTTTTATTGTGCACAGGGCCACAGCTTTTGTGTACACCATCAGCATCACGTGCACTTCCCCGTCGCTCTCCTTCTTCATATTAATTGTTTTGTCACTAGATGTGGAGCAGATTGTTTTAATGTCCGCTAAAGGCACAATTTTTGGATGCAGGACAGTATATGTCACAGAGACCCACAGAATATGGACACTATATTAGGCCCAGATTATTGGAATTTGTAATACAGCCACTGTTTGCAGATGTTCTACACTATTGGTTACAGAACACCACAGATTATGGACACTAGATGTGGCCCAGATTATTGGAATTTGTAATGCAGACACTGTTTGCAGATGTTATACACCATTGGTTACAGAACACCACAGATTATGGAGACTAGATGTCGCCCAGATTATTGGAATTTGTAATACAGACACTGTTTGCAGATGTTCTACACTATTGGGTACAGAACATCACAGATTATGGACACTAGATGTGGCCCAGATTATTAAAGACACAGTCTAAGGATGATGTACTGTATATGTCACTAATAGGTATAAAATAAAAATATCTTGCTGCTGTCAAACACACACAGTAGTCCTTAAAAAGAACTTTGGGGTCTTTGAAATGCTTTTGGTAGTAAAAACAGCAAATGTCTCTCCCTGCACTATCTGTCCCTTTCAAAGCACTGTCCCTGAGACTTCACAAGGTAAATAGATTGCTGCTCTAACACACACACACACAGTAGTGCTTGAAAGGACTTTTGGGTCTTAGAAAAGCTTTCTCAGAATAAAAACTGTGAAAATCGCTCTCTACACTGTCTTTCCCTTCCTACCCTCTGCTCTCCCTAACTATAACTGATCCGAGCACAGTTTGACAAAGGCAGATTGTATGTCGAAACGCATCACTGGAATGTGACAATAAATCACAGCAAGATCTTCTAAAAGCTAGTGCCGGTCTCTTCTCTTCTGATCCGAGCACGTGTCATCGGGTGCTATACCACCTTCGATGACGTGTTCCGGCCAGCCAATCACTGTAATGGCAGCAGCCAACATGGCTACTGGCATTTCAGATAGTGGTGCGTGAGACACGCTGAAAAAAGGAACCAGAATTGGAGGCGCCAAAACCACATAGACAGAATGATATGTTTCAGTGTAACGGAATAATAAAAATCCAATATAATCTAAAACCATATATTCATAAAAACCAATATAACCAATATTTTTATGAATATATGGTTTTAGATTATATTGAATTTTATTATTCCGCTACACTGAAACATATCATTCTGTCTATGTGGTTTTGGCGCTCCAATTTTGGTTCCTTTTTTCAGCGTGTCTCACGCACCACTTTCTTCATTCTTCACTACCTATCCTAAGTCTACCTAGGCTAGGTTGGGACCAGTGGCAGCCTACTCATCTATTTGTTCAATTTTTGACATCTTACTTTTATTATTTTTGACATGCTACTTTTATATACCTCGCTGATAATTAATGCATTACTTCTCTAGCCTTTACTTTCCTTAGCCTTTCCTTTGGCACCCTGCTAAGTTATTCTGGGACCCTCTTCCTTGAAGGTCCAGGTACTAACACTCTTTTTTATCTTCCTGTCCCTGACTTACTGGCATTACAGTGAGGGCAGTACTTACCTGCACCTTTTATTAGGTGCTTAAAACCTGCAAAACGTGCGGTCGAGTACACGCGATGTGCTGAGCATAGCGATGCTCGAGCCGAACAGTTATTCGGCTGAGCATGCTTGCTCATCACTAATCATAACTGATTTTCAAAATAAAGGATACGGTTTTTTTCTGCTCTTTTGATGGTGATGTGAAATTTACCTTACCTGATAACTCTTTCAGTGCTGCATGCTCAGAGGAGCTCAAATTATCTGGGGATCTCTGACATGTACAACTTACCCTAACCGAATCCTTCTCAAGTACTCTTTTGACATCTATCCAGAGCAGAAGATCTAGACATCGGGTGGTAAACCTCATCTTTTTTTGTACAAAAATTCAAATTTGCAGTTTTGGTGTAACATCCATAACATAGGTAGCAAAAACAACTCTTTATTACACCTGTCTGAGAAGCAGCAGAATACTGATAAAAAATGCTATGGCAATTAAAAATGATTGTTTATATACTGTAGACAGCCAAAGAACAAAAATGTCTTCTTCATCTAATCATTTTTTCAATCAGTCAGAAACATATTAGTAGTAATAATTAGAGATGAGTAAAGAGTTGAAAAATAGATTCAGCAACTTTGCTAAAGTTAGCCAAGAAATTTGATTTGTTACAAATTAATTTGTCACAAATTGCTATAAATCAGGTGTACCCAGGTCACTCTGCCTTAGGGTATGGCCATAAGGACCAGCCGTGTTGTGAGCGGGTTGCAGCCATGCTGCTGTGAAGAACTGCGTGGCCAAATAGCCCGCAGCTGCCTTTCATTTAATAATGAAGACCTCACTGTATAGTCCTTCTTCATTGTTAATAGCTGCTTGGAACCTTTAAACATGGGGCTGTTGCTGGTATGGGGTTTGGCTGATTAGGTTGGAGAACAATATGCATATTATTGACGTACTTGCCTGCAATCTCCTGCAGGTTATTTGACAGTAAACACGGAATATTAATCAGCTCAGGCATACCCACTTCTCCAACCCCAGTGCTCTCCTGCTCTATAGGTAGGAGCCCTTCTTCTGCCATCTGCTTTTCCTCCTTTTCCACATCATCTAATATTGATGATAATATATCATCAAGAACATCCATCTCCTCCCCTCTAAGCATCTTGCTGATTTTTCCATGGAGACTTTGAAGGATTATTTGGAAGAAGTAAAGCCAGCAAAATATCAGGATGGTGATCATTAAGACCTGGACCCCTAAGGGTGCACTACAAATAATGTAATGCAAAGTAATTCGTAACAACTCTAATTTCTTTGTGAAATTTGGCAAACAGCTGGATCAAATTTTTGATAACTTTGCTCATCTCTAGTTTTGATCTATAGTGAAGTGCTGCTTTGTAAGTTTTCACTTGTATAATTTTATTCTCTATCAATGTGAGGTGAAAAATTACTAGATTGTTTTTCAAAGACTCATACGCTCACAAGCTCATAGAAATTGGCATCAAACTAGCTTTTCTGGCAAAGTGTTAGGAAATTTTTGCAAAACTGCTTCCCAATCACTGAAATGTCAATTTAATGTCTAAACTGAAAGCTTAACAATTTCTGACACTGTAAAGAATGTACTTTTCATTTTATCTGAAACAATTCCAAGGTAATGGACACTATTGAATTGGAATATGTAATAATTAACACTTTAAATGGTTCACCTAGGATGGGTATTTATTCAAAGTAATTGACATTATTTCATTGGTGAACCAGAAATTAGAAACTTAAATAAAAAAAAAAAACATGGAAAATAAGTAAATGGTTCACCAAAACCTGGACAATGTTACAGTGCACAATGTAAAATGCGTTATTATCTTAAACACTAAAAAGTAACTAAAATGTGCCCATCTGCTGTCAATAGACACCTGTAGACATCCCTATTAACCGCTTCAGCCCCTAGCTTAAACACCCTTAATGACCAGGCCACTTTTTACAATTCCGACTACACTACTTTCACCGTTTATTGCTCCGTCATGCAACTTACCACCCAAATGAATTTTACCTCCTTTTCTTCTCACTAATAGAGCTTTCATTTGGTGGTATTTCATTGCTGCTGACATTTTTACTTTTTTGCTATTAATCAAAAATGACCGAAATTTTTGCAAAAAATGACATTTTCACTTTCTGTTGTAAAATTTTTCAAAAAAACTACATTTCTATATAAATTTTTCTCTAAATTTATTGTTCTACATGTCTTTGATAAAAAAATCCAATAAGTGTATATTTATTGGTTTGGGTAAAGAGTTATAGCGTTTACAAACTATGGTGCAAAAAGTGAATTTCTGCATTTTGAAGCAGCTCTGACTTTCTGAGCGCCTGTCATGTTTCTTCAAGAGCTAGAATGTCAGGAAAGTATAAATACCCCCAAATTACACCATTTTAGAAAGAAGACACCCCAGAAGTATTCGCGGAGGGGCTTGGTGAGTTCATGTATCATTTCATTTTTTCACAAGTTAGCGGAAAATGACACTTTCTGAGAAAAAAAAAAAAAAAAAAGTTTCAATTTCTGATAACTTCTGGCAAAAAAATAAAAATCTCAGACGGACTCACTATGCCCCTCAGTGAATACCTTGGGGTGTCTACTTTCCGAAATGGGGTCATTTGTGGGGTGTGTTTACTGTTCTGGCATTTTGGGCGGGGCTAAATTGTGAGCCGCCATGTAAAACCTAAAGGTACTCGTTGGAATTTGGGCCCCTTTGCGCACCCAGGCTGCAAAAAGTGTCACTCATGTGGTATCGCCGTACTCAGGAGAAGTAGGGCAATGTGTTTTAGGGTGTATTTTACATACACCCATGTTGGAGTGAGAGAAATATCTCTGTAAATTGTCAACTTTGTATAAATTTTTTTTTTAAAAGTTGTCGTTTACAGAGATATTTTTCACACAAAGTATGGGTATATATAAAAATACACCCCAAAACACATTGCCCTACTTCTCTGAGTACGGCGTACCACATGTGTCCACTTTTGCAGCTTGAAGTGCAAAGGCCCTAAAACAAATGAGTACCTTTAGGATTTCACAGGAGCATTTTACGCATTTGGATTCCAGACTTCTTCTCACGCTTTAGGGGCCCCTAAAATGCCAGGGCAGTATAAATACCCCACATGTGACCCCATTTTGGAAAGAAGACACCCCAAGGTATTCTGTGAGGGTATGGTGAGTTCATGTAAAATTTTATTTTTGTCACAAGTTAGTGGAATATGAGACTTTGTAAAAAACAAAATTAAAAAAACAAAAAAACAATTTCCGCTGACTTGTGCCAAAAAATAAAAAATCTGTGGAACTCACCATGCCCCTCACAGAATACCTACGGGTGTCTTCTTTCCAAAATGGGGTCACATGTGGGGTATTTATACTCACCTGGCATTTTAGGGGCCCCTAAAGTGTGAGAATCCAAATGCATAAAAATGGCCTGTGAAATCCTAAAGGTACTCATTGGTTTTAGGGCCCCTTTACGCATCTTGGCTGCAAAAAATGTCACACATGTGGTATCGCCGTACTCAGGAGAAGTAGGGCAATGTGGTTTAGGGTGTATTTTTACATATACCCATGCTGCGTGTGAAATATCGCTGTAGCGACAACTTTTTAATTTTTTTATTCAAAGTTGTCAATTTACAGAGATATTTCTCTCACCCAGTATGGGTATATATAAAAATACACCCCAAAACACATTGCCCTACTTCTCCTGAGTACGGCGATACCACATGAGTGACACTTTTTGCAGCCAAGATGCGCAAGGGGCCCTAATTCCAATGAGTACCTTTTAGGAGGGCATTTTTACGCATTTTCTTCTCACGCTTTAGGGCCCCTAAAATGCCAGGGCAGTATAAATACCCCACATGTGACCCCATTTTGGAAAGAAGACACCCCAAGGTAATCCGTGAGGGGCATGGCGAGTTCATAGAAGATTTTTTTTGGCACAAGTTAGTGGAAATTGATTTTTTATTGTTTTTCTCACAAAGTCTCCCTTTCCGCTAACTTTTGACAAAAGTTTAATTTTTCATGGACTCATTATGCCCTCAGCGAATACCTTGGGGTGTCTTCTTTCCAAAATGGGTCACATGTGGGGTATTTATACTGCCCTGGCATTTTAGGGGCCCTAAAGCGTGAGAAGGAAAATGCGTAAAATGCCACTCTAAAGGTACTCATTGATTTAGAGCGCTTTGCGCATCTTGGCTGCAAAGTGTCACTCATGTGTTACTCGTCGTACTCAGGAGAAGTAGGGCAATGTGTTTTGGGGTGTATTTTATATATACCCATGCTGGGTGAGAGAAATATCTCTGTAAATTGACAACTTTGAATAAAAAAATTTAAAAAGTTGTCGTTTACAGCGATATTTCTCACACAAAATATGGGTATATATAAAAATACACCCCAAAACACATTGCCCTACTTCTCCTGAGTACGGCGATACCACATGAGTGACACTTTTTGCAGCCAAGATGCGCAAAGGGCCCTAAAACCAATGAGTACCTTTAGGATTTCACAGGACATTTTTACGCATTTGGATTTTCACGCTTTAGGACCCCTAAAATGCCAGGGCAGTATAAATACCCCACAAGTGACCCCATTGTGGAAAGAAGACACCCCAAGGTATTCCGTGAGGGCATGGCGAGTTTACAGAAAAAAAATTTGGCACAAGTTAGCGGAAATGGTATTTTTTTTTTTTTTTTTTACTTTTTTACAGTCTCACATTCCACTAACTTGTGACAAAAAATAAAATTTTGCATGAACTCACCATACCCCTCACGGAATACCTTGGGGTGTCTTCTTTCTAAAATCGGGTCACATGTGAGGTGTTTGTACTGCTCTGGCATTTTAGGGGTCTCCGTAATCATTACCCGTATGGCCAGCATTAGGAGTTTCTGCTATTCTCCGTATATTGAGCATACGGGTAATGAGAATTTTTTCCGTTCAGCCTCTGCGCTGAAAGAAAAAATGAACGTCTGAATTTTCCATTCACATTGATCAATGTGGATGAAAAATCTCTAAAAAATGTGCAAAAAAAAAGAGGAAAAGCTATAAAGCTGCGATCGCTAAGGGACCCTAAGGCCTCATTCAGCGTCCATAATTCTGTTCCGCAAAAATTTTGCGGAACAGAATAGTGGATACATTCAATTCTATGAGGGACAGACTTTGTCCCGCTCGGATCCGTAATTGCGGATCCGTAGTTGAAGATCCGCAAAAGTATAGAACATGTCCTATTCTTGTCCGCAGTTGCGGACAAGAAAGGCATTTTCTATATAGTTCTGGCAATGTGCGGATCCGCCAAAATGTGGAAAGCACATTGCTGGTGTCCGTGTTTTGCGGATCCGCGGATTTGCGGATCCGCAAAACACATGCGGACATCTGAATGAGCCTTACAGGGGTGATCAGTGACAGGGGGTGACAGGGGGTGATCAGGGGGTGACATGGGAGATCAGGGTTAATCAGTGACAGTGGGGTGGTGGGTGGTGGGGGGTGGTGGGTGGGGGGTGGTGGGTGGGGGGGCGGTGGGGGGTTGTGTGGTGATTGGTGCACTTTGATATTTTTTCTCTGGTGGTCCCAAGCAAAGGGACCACCAGAGAAGCGAGCAGCAAGCAGATCAGACGCTGTTCACAGAACAACGTCTGATCTGCGATTTTTCTGCCATATACAGCCTGCCAGCGCACGATCGGCGCTGGCAGGCTGTAGTATAACTACATGCGAGCGCGCCGATGGCGCGCATTGCATATGTGCGGCGCGTCCTCGCGTCATCTCGCGTCTCGCGAGATGACGCGCCGATGCGTCCGATCAGAGCTACAGGGCCGCCCGCGGGACGCATCCCTGCGTTAGGCGGTCCTGTAGCGGTTAATATGAGCTGATACACTCATATGTGCAAGTTAAAGACATATGCATTTTAGGTTAAAGACAAAGGTATCTAAGATTAGTGCCTAGGTGAATGACTCTAAAAGTGCCCTTATACCTTCAATAGAGAACATTCAGCCAACAGTTATCTCCCTACACACATTCTGTTTGGATGAGCATGTATGTGTTTTCAGTGGAGAGAGAGGAGAAAACTGCTGCAAGAAACTTCTTTTTCCCTGGGAAACCAAAAGGACTGAGCAAAAATAAAAAATAAATCCCAATTAGGGTTGAGCGAATCTGACTTTGGCTCATAGATCCGAAGTCAATTTGTTTCCATACAGCATTAAAATGTATTGGCTCCATGTAGCCAAACTATTTATCGGACAAAGTTAGCGCAAGACTCGGTGAATTAGTATGGTATTTGTATCTGCGTATTTAAAAATATTTAAAAATAGGAATCTGAAGTGGACTTTGGTACTGGCTGGTACTTCGGTACCAAATCCCACTTCGGATTCCTATTTTAAAATGTTTTTAAATACGCAGATACGAATACTGTAGTAATTCACCGAAGTCTCGAGCAACTGTAGCTGAGACAAAATTTGGCTATGAGGAGTCAATACATTTTAATGCTATATGGAAATAGCATTAACAACAAAGTTTTTGAGCAAAGCGAGTTTGAATTTAAGATCCGAATCTCGATTCGCTCAAGCCTAATCCCAATTATCTGTTGGGAGAAAGTCAAAAACTTCCCATATGCATTAACCTGTTGGCCAGTCCTCTCTAAAATAGAAGGGTTTGCTTGACAATATGTTCACATTAAATAAGATTTGGGTCCTGACATACACATAGCCTATTGTTTTCTATCTTGAAGGACGTGTCTGTTTAAGGCCTATTGCACACGACCGTATGGTTTTGCAGTCTGCAAAAAACGGATCCGCAAAAAAAACGGATGACATTCATGTGCTTTCCGTTTTTTTTATGGAACGGAACATCTGGCGCCTAATAGAACAGTACTCTCCTTGTCTGTGATGCGGACAATAATAGGACATGTTCTATCTTTGAACCTAAACGGAAAAACGGAAATACAGAAATGAAATGCATACGGAGTACCTTCCTTTCTTTTTTGCAGACACATTGAAATGAATGGTTCTGTATACGGAACGCAAAAAACGTCCCGTACACTCGCTAAAAAAAAAAGTTTGTGTGCAAGAGGTCTAAGCCTGACCATTTTCTCTAGTAAAGCATTTGAATGTTGCAGAGGTCTGTGGGAGTAGCACCCACTCAGATATGACCCAACCATACATTACAAGGAAAGTCATTCATTTGAAATGAGTGGTCAGACATGGCATCCATGGACTCAAGGCTTTATTGTAAAAAGGGATTGTTTTGGTGAGAGAAGTGTTATTTTTAAAATGTAGATTGATATCCTCATGCTTTGTTTTGATTTTTTTTTTGTTAGGAAAGAAAATTGTACTAACTGTGAATTATGTAGTTATGGTATTGGCCATGATATTTTAAATGTTTATATCCTGGGAAAAATTTTTGTAAATCTAGTAGAACTTTTGCATGGACTACACATGAGCACAAGTGCACACTTCTTTTTAGCTAAGGTCTACATACCGTATCCTGTGGTTGAAAGCCCCAAATGCTTCATTCTGTTCTTCACCAATGCAGCCAGTTCTTGCCTTTCTGATCTTCGACACAATGTCATTCTTTGTTGACTTATCCTCTCAGTTGATTTGTTGGAATGTCTGGGAACTTTTCTGCTTAGTCTTCTGGCCCACTGCATGCTCTTCCTTCTCAGTAAGGGATGCTCTGTCTGGTCACTGGATGTGGAATTCCGATGGTCATTACGATTTGATGACATTTCTTTGGTTTCTTTTGTGTCTTCCCATTCCTCAACGCTGATAGATATCTGAGACTTTAAAAACAAAACAATTTCACAGTTGTATTCCATATTAAATGGAAGTCAAAGTAGATCTGTCACCTAAATATGCTTTCCTATGTAAGCTCAGCATATGGCAGAGACAGGTCTGTACTGCTATTAGCCATAACAACTAGTGTTGGGCGAACACCATGAAGTTCGGGTTCGCCGGGTTCGAGACGAACTTCAGGTCATAGTTCGGGTTCGGGACCCGAACTTGACCTGAACTTGACCCGAACCCGGACCCCATCAAAGTCAATTAACTTCACTTTATTGTTTTCCACTATAACATGGCTATAACAGAAAATAATAGCATTCTTAAGATAGAATGCTAAATAAAATGAGTTCTTGAGGGGTTAAAGTTAAAAAAACCTCAACTCATCCACTTGATCGCGCATCCGGTATCCTCTTGCATCTTCTTCATTATGCAGGACCTGCAAAGGACTTTCAATGACATCACCGCAGGTCCTGCTGAATGAAGATAGAAGGTTTTTCTATCTTCATTCAGCAGGACCTGCGATGAGTGCCAACGCACTCACCATGTGGTGAGCGCGACAACGTAATTGAAGGTCCTTTTGCAGGTCTGGCATAAGGAAGAAGATACAAGAGGATACCGGCTGCGCGATCAAGTGAATGAGGTGAGTTTTTTTAATTTTTAACCCTCAATGCCCATTTTATTTAGCATTCTGTCTTAAGAATGCTATTATTTTCCGCTATAATTATGTTATAACGGAAAATAATAAAATCACCGAACACCGAACCAGAACCCGGATTTCAGTGAAAAAGTCCAGGTTCGGGTCCGGGTACCTGAACTTCGCAAAGTTAGGTATGAATCTGAACTTTTCAGTTAGGGTTCGTTCAACCCTAATAACAACCCAAAAAGATTGCAATGTTTGGTAAACAACATCACATAAATAATATAGGGAACTTATGGTTAGTGAGTCCAGTGTACTCTTTTACTGCTCCTGATAATCAAACAGCACAATTTTTATGTCACTTTGTAAATTATTACAAGAACAGAATGACACAAAATGTACGAAGCTAAACAATTGTAGGAACAAGTCTGTACTAAACTAATGATTGCATCAGATCAAGTTATGACTAATTCCACACATAAATGTGTGAACTTAGAACTCAGGGATCTAGATGTCAGGGAAAATTTGATTTGCAGCAAAGGTGAAATTCCTTGTGCTTCGTGGTAACAAATTGCTTTTGCTGAATTGGATTAAATTTAAAAAATCATACTCATCTCATCCCTTTAAGAGTGAATAGCCCGCCACCTCTATGTTGATTGAATGTCCTGCATGAAATTTCGTGCAAGGTGATGTATGACGTCACCATACCGGCTGACGTGATGACATCAGACTTCTTGCGAGATTTCATGCTGGATCTTCAATCAAGATGGCGATGGTGGTCTCTTTGCGATCAAATGGATGAGGTAAGTCTTATTTTATTTATTTTTTATAATCAATCTTAACCCCTTAGGGAACCTGCCATATTTCACCCAGGCCATTTTTTGCAAATCTGACAAGTGTCAGTTTATGTGATGATAACTTCAAAACGCTTTTTTTTATGCAGGTGATTCAGAGATTGTATTCTCGTCACATATTCTACTTCATGACAGTGGTAAAATTGAGTCACAAATTTCATTTTTATTTATAAAGAAATTCCAAATTTACAAAAATTTTTGAAATATTAGCAAATTTCTACATTTCTATTTCTCTGCTTTTATAATAGATTGTAATACCTCAAAAAACAATTATTACTCTACATTTCCCATATGTCTACTTCATGTTTGGATCATTTTGTTAATGCAATTTTATTTTTGGGGACGTTAGAAGGCTTAGAAGTTTAGAAGCAAATCTTGAAATTTTTCTAAAAATTTCCAAAACCCACTTTTAAGGATCAGGTCTGAAATCACCTTGTGAGGCTTACATAATAGAAACCTTTTAAAAATGACTGCATTTTAGAAACAACATCCCTCAAGGTATTAAAATTTTTTTTACAAACTTTGTTAAACCTTTAGGTGTTTCACAAGAATTAATGGAAAATGGAGATGAAATTTCAAACAAAACACAACATTTACTGCCATGATTCTGTAGTTTACATAAACACCCCATATGTGGTCGTAAACTTATGTACGGGCACACGGCAGGGCGCAGAAGGAAAAGAACTCCATATGGTTTTGAAAGGCAGATTTCACTAGGATAATTTTAAGCTGCCATTTCACATTTGAAGACATAAATTTGAAGATGCACCACTAGAGTAGAAACTCCAAAAAGAGACCCCATTTTAGAAACTACACCACTCAAGGTATTTAAAACTAATTTTACAAACTTTGTTAACCCTTTTGGTGTTTCACAAGAATAAATGTAAAATGGAGATGAAATTTCAGAATTTCACTTTTTGGATAGAGATGGCCCGAACTATCCGCCGGCGAACAGTTCACGGCGAACATAGCTTGTTCGCGTTCGCCTCAACGGGCGAACACATGCGATGTTCGGTCCGCCCCTATACATCATCATTGAGCAAACTTTGACCCTGTACCTCACAGTCAGCAGACACATTCCAGCCAATCAGCAGCATACCCTCCCTCCCAGACCCTCCCACCTCCTGCACAGCATCCATTTTAGATTCATTCTGAAGCTGCAGTCTTAGTGAGAGGAGGGAGAGTGTAGTTGCTGCTGATTTAATTGGGAAATCGATAGCTAGGCTAGTGAATTCAGTGTCCACTCCAGTCCTGAAAGACTCATCTGATCTCTGCTGTAAGGACAGCATCCTGACAGCACCCCAAAAGCCCTTTTTAGGGCTGCAACATTAGTCTGCTTTTTTTTTCCTTTATATACATATTGCAGTTGCCTGGCCTGCCTGTGTGTGAGGAGCTGCAGGCCCAGAGACTGTAGTGTGCCCACTGCCAGTGCCCACCCCTGTCATCCCGTGTGGCACAGGACTTTGCATCAAAAAAGGCACTTAATTTTTACACTTTAATCTAAGGTTAGTTGCCTGCCAGTGTGTGTCAGGCTGACTTCCACTGACTGTAGTGTGCCCACTGCCAGTGCCCACCACTCATACCGGCTGGCACAGGACTTTGCATAAAAAGGCATTTCATTTTTACACTTTAGTGTAATTTCAGCTGCTTGCCTGCTGCTAGTGTGTGTCAGGCCGACTTCAACTGACTGTAGTGTGCCCACTGCCAGTGCCCACCCCTGTCATCCCGTGTGGCCCAGGACTTTGCATAAAAAAAAAGGCACTTAATTTTTGCACTTTAATCTAAGGTTAGTTGCCTGCCAGTGTGTGTCAGACTGACTTCCACTGACTGTAGTGTGCCCACTGCCAGTGCCCACCACTCATACCGGCTGGCACAGGACTTTGCATAAAAAGGCATTTAATTTTTACACTTTAGTGTAATTTCAGCTGCTTGCCTGCTGCTAGTGTGTGTCAGGCCGACTTCAACTGACTGTAGTGTGCCCACTGCCAGTGCCAACCACTGTCATCCCGTGTGGCACAGGACTTTGCATCAAAAACAGGCATTTAATTTTTACACTTTAGTGTAATTTCAGTTGCTTGCCTGCTGCTAGTGTGTGTCAGGCCCACTTCCACTGACTGTAGTGTGCCCACTGCCAGTGCCAACCACTGATACCGGGTGGCACAGTAGCTTTCCGATAAATAAGGCATTTAATTTTTAGACAGTAGTCTAAATTCAGTTGCTTGCCTGCTGCCAGTGTGTGTCAGGCCCTCTTCCACTGACTGTAGTGTGCCCACTGCCAGTGCCAACCACTGATACCGGGTGGCACAGTAGCTTGCCGATAAATAAGGCATTTAATTTTTAGACAGTAGTCTAAATTCAGTTGCTTGCCTGCTGCCAGTGTGTGTCAGGTCCTCTTCCACTGACTGTAGTGTGCCCACTGCCAGTGCCAACCACTGATACCGGGTGGCACAGTAGCTTGCCGATAAATAAAGCATTTAATTTTCAGACAGTAGTCTATATTCAGTTGCTTGCCTGCTGCCAGTGTGTGTCAGGCCCTCTTCCACTGACTGTAGTGTGCCCACTGCCAGTGCCAACCACTGATACCGGGTGGCACAGTAGCTTGCCGATAAATAAGGCATTTAATTTTTAGACAGTAGTCTAATTTCAGTTGCTTGCCTGCTGCCAGTGTGTGTCAGGCCCACTTCCACAGACTGTAGTGTGCCCACTGCCAGTGCCAACCACTCACACCGGGTGGCACAGTACCTAGCACGCGTAGTACCACTTATCTAAAAAAATGACAGGCAGAGGCAAGCCATCCCGCAGGGGCCGTCGTGGTCGTGGTGCTGTGATTTCCACTGTCACTGGAATAATGCCCAGTTTTCAGAGGCCACGTACCCTGAACCCGAAAAATTCTGAGGGCGTAGTTGACTGGCTTAGACAGGACACCCAATCTTCAACAGCTTCTGCTAAGAACCTTGACGCACCATCCTCCTCCAGCTCAGCTTCGGTCACCTGCTCTCAAGTTACCACGCACCCGCCCGTCGCCACCACCACCACTACCACCACAGCCACCACAGCAGCTTCACTTGATTCGTCAGAGGAGTTATTTACACATCAGTTGGATGCAATTAGTGATGCGCAACCATTATTGCCAGATGATGTAGATTACGGGGATATGTCTCAGTCAGGCAGGATTACACACATGGACGTACAGTGTGATGATGATGATGATGATGTTGTACCCGCTGCTGCTTCCTTTGCTGAGGTGTCAGATACAAGTGAAGCGGTTGATGATGATGACGATGTGTCCACGGATGCCACGTGGGTGCCTGCTCGAAGAGAAGAAGAGGGGAAAGTTCTGAAGGGGTGTCAGAGAGAATGAGGAGACGAGTTGGAAGCAGGGGAGGTCGTCGCAAGGAGTTAGTGGCACAGTCAGACAGCATGTATCGGCACTTGGGGTCAGCCAGACAGCACGCCAGTCAACGCATGCTGTTGCCACCACCAGAATGCCGTCATTGCAAAGCTCAGCAGTGTGGCATTTTTTTGTGTGTCTGCCTCTGATAAAAGCAATGCCATTTGCAACCTGTGCCAAAAGAAACTGAGTCGTGGGAAGTCCAACACCCACCTTGGTACAACTGCTTTGCAAAGGCACATGATCTCACATCACAAACGCCTATGGGATCAACACATGAGTACAAGCAGCACACAAACTCAAAGCCACCATGCTCCTCCTGGTCCAGCATCTTCAGCCACGTCAACCACTGCTGTCCTCCCTGCCCCCTCTCAACCACCCGCCACTCCATCTCTCACCTTCAGCAGTTCCTGCTCATCTGCCCACAGTCAGGTGTCTGTCAAGGACATGTTTGAGCATAAGAAGCCAATGTCACAAAGTCACCCCTTGCCTGGCGACTGACAGCTGGCTTGATGAAACTCTTAGCCCACCAGCTTTTACCATACCAGCTGGTAGAGTCTGAGGCCTTCAAAAATTTGTTGATATTGGGACACCACAGTGGAAGGTACCCAGACGAAATTTTTTTTCAAAAAGGCAATCCCAAACCTCTACCATGTCATTGAAAAGGAAGTCATGGCATCTCTGGCATACAGTGTTGGGGCAAGGGTCCATCTGACCACTGATACCTGGTCTGCAAAGCACGGTCAGGGCAGGTATATCACATATACTGCGCATTGGGTCAACCTGCTGACGGCTGACAAGCATGGAATGCGTGGCTCCGCAGCGGAGTTGGTGACACCACCACGACTTGCAGGCAGACCTACTGCCACCTCCTCTACTCCTACTCCATCCTCTTCGATATCCTCCTCGGCTGAGTCCTCTTCTGCTGCAGCGTCTGGCTGCACATCAACTGATTCCCCCAGCTCCCCAGGGGCTATTCCACATCCCGGATACGACAGTGTCACGCTATCTTGGGGTTGACTTGCCTGAAAGCAGAGAGCCACACAGGACCAGCACTCCTGTCCACCCTGAACGCACAGGTGGATCAGTGGCTGACTCCGCACCAACTGGAGATCGGCAAAGTGGTGTGTGACAATAGAAGCAATCTGTTGGCGGCATTAAATTTGGGCAAGTTGTCACATGTGCTGTGCATGGCACATGTGTTGAATCTCATCGTACAATGATTTGTGTCTAAGTACCCAGGCTTACAGGACGTCCTCAAGCAGGCCAGGAAGGTGTGTGGCCATTTCAGGCGTTCCTACACGGCCATGGCGCACTTTTCCGATATTCAGCGGCGAAACAACATGCCAGTGAGGCGCTTGATATGCGACAGCCCGACACGTTGGAATTCAACACTCCTAATGTTCGACCGCCTGCTCCAACAAGAAAAAGCCGTCAACGAGTATTTGTATGACCGGGTGCTAGGACAGCCTCTGCAGAGCTGGGAATCTTTTGCCACGTTACTGGACACTCATGCGCAATGCCTGTAGGCTCATGCGTCCTTTGAGGAGGTGACAAACCTAGTCAGTCGCACCGAAGGCACCATCAGCGACCTCATCCCATTTGTTTTCTTCCTGGAGCGTGCCCTGCGAAGAGTTCTGGATCAGGCTGTAGATGAGCGTGAAGAGGAAGAGTTGTGGTCACCATCACCACCAGAAATAGCCTTGTCATTATCGCCTGCCGGACCTGCAGCAACGCTGGAAAAGGAGTATGAGGAAGAGGAGTCAGAGGAGGAATGTGGCGGCTTTGAGGAGGAGGAAGACCAACCACAGCAGGCACCCCAGAGTGCTCGTTGTTGTCACCTATCTGGGACCCATGGTGTTGTACGTGGCTGGGGGAAGAACAGACCGTCAATGACATCAGTGAGGACGAGGAACAGGAAATGAGTAGCGCTGCATCCAACCTTGTTCAAATGGGGTCTTTCATGCTTTCATGTCTGTTGAGACATGTGTATAAAAAGAAAAAGGAGAATGATCTGTACTGGGTGGCCACGCTACTAGACACCCGGTATAAGCAGAAAGTGGCAGAAATGTTACCAAATTACCGAAAGTCGGAAAGGATGCAGCAGTTCAAAACCAAGCTAAAAATATGCTTTACACAGCTTATAAGGGGATGTCACAGCACAGCGGGAATCTAACAGGGGAAGAGGTGAGTGTAATCCTCCTCCTACACAACGCCACAGCCCTTCGGGATCCAGCCTTAGAGAACGACTCAACCGACAGGTAGCAGACTACCTCGCCTTAACAGCAGATATCGATGCTCTGAGGAGAGATGAACCCCTTCACTACTGGGTGTGCAGGCTTGACCTGTGGTCTGAGCTATCCCAGTTTGTGATAGAACTTCTGGCCTGCCCTGCTTCAAGTGTCCTGTCAGAAAGGACCTTCAGTGCAGCAGGAGGCATTGTCACTGACAAGAGAAGTCGTCTCGGTCAAAAAAGTGTTGATTACCTCACCTTCATAAAGATGAATGAGGCATGGATGCCGAAGGGACTGACAGTGGGGGATACGTTTGACTAACAAAAGGCCTGATGACATGCCTTGGCCTCAAAATGGTCCCCACGCTGCTGTATTTAATGTCTGCATACCGGATGACTTTCGTGAATTCTCCACCACCAACTAGGGTTCAAGCCGCAATGTTTTAGTCACTTTTCTGCCAGGAAAACATCAATTTTCCAGCCGCTGCTACAATAGCGGCTGCAACAGTGCCATTATTTTTCAGGCATGTGTACATGCCTAATTTTTCTGTCCTATGGTGCAGCACTGTGGCTGCAAAAACAAACCCAAAAAAAAAGGCACATACAAGTGTCAATTCCCCTTCGTGATCGTTACCTTGTTGTGGTGAAGGGGCTTATGTATCACAATGAAGCAATCATCATCACCTCTATAAGTGTGTTGGCAATGTTGCCACACCCCAGATGATAAGGCCGTTGCTTCATTATGGTCAGACCAAAAGCGATCGGACGGCTGGATAATATTTCATAGAAAAACATTAATTTACCTTTTTTTTATATGTTGTATGGGTTTTTAATACATAAAATAAAAAATCATAATAAAGTCTCTTAATAGTTTATTAGAAATGATGCAGGCAATTAAAAAATCCCCATCAATTCCAATACAAAGCAAGTACAGAGCTCAGAACTAAATTATTTCATGATGTCGTAATGGTTCGCTAATTCGACAATGGTTAATCAATTCGACCGGATAGGGTCCGTAACAGGGATTAAACTGATAGGAATAGTACTAGTTAAGACACCACTCATATAGGGTGTCACAGCACATTGCTCTGTGCACGCGTAGTGCCCCAATTTGGGGAGTAAGAGGACCGACCAAGCTGCTTTTTCCATCTCACGGTTCCTGAAATCAATTCAGTTTAGTCTATGAGAGTTTGGTCTGTCACTGTGAAGGCAGTCGAAGGTACCCGGCCTAAATTTTTTTCACAAAAGGCAATCCCTGATATGGGACGTAACAGGGATTAAACTGATGAGAATAGTACTACAGAAAATACCACTCATATCGGGTGTGACAGTAAATTGCACGGCGCAGACGCAGTGACCGTGGTTTAAAGCAGAGTGGAGGGAGCCAGCGTTTTTTAACCATCTCCCCGTTCGAAAAATCTATTTAATAAATGGCCCCCAGATTGGGGTGTCGGGGATGTTAGATGGATTAAACTGATGAGAATAGTACTACAGAAAATTCCACTCATATCGGGTGTGACAGTAAATTGCACGGCGCAGACGCAGTGACCGTGGATTAAAACAGAGTGGAGGGAGCCAGCGTTTTTAACCATCTCCCTTTCGAAAAATCTATTTATTAAATGGCCCCCAGATTGGGGTGTCGGGGATGTTAGAGGGATTAAACTGATGAGAATAGCAAAACAGAAAATACCACTCATATCTGGTGTGACAGTAAATTGCACGGCGCAGACGCAGTCACCGTGGTTTAAAACAGAGTGGAGGGAGCCAGCGTTTTTTAACCATCTCCTCGTTCGAAAAATCTATTTAATAAATGGCCCCCAGATTGGGGAGTCGGGGACGTTAGAGGGATTAAACTGATTAGAATAGTACTACAGAAAATACAACTCATATCGGGTGTGACAGTAAATTGCACGGCGCAGACGCAGTGACCGTGGATTAAAACAGAGTGGAGGGAGCCAGCGTTTTTTTAACCATCTCCCCGTTCAAAAAATCTATTCAATAAATGGCACCCAGATTGGGGACGTTAGAGGGGTTAAACTGATGAGAATAGTTCTACAGAAAATTATACTCATATCGGGTGTGACAGTAAATTGCACGGCACAGACGCAGTCACCGTGGATAAAAACAAAGGGGAGGGAGCCAGCGTTTTTTTTAACCATCTCCCCGTTCGAAAAATCAATTCAATTCACCTTTTGGGGACCCTTGGTGTTGTACGTAGCTGGGTGGAGGAAGAAACCTTCAATGACATCACCGGGACGTGGCTAGCTTGGTATCCAACCTTGTGCAAATGGGGAGTTTGCGGTTGTGCAAATGAACTGTTTGCGGTGCATTAAAAGGGGAGTTTGGTTTGTCAATGTCAGTGAAGCGGGCGTAACCCTTACACTACCTGATCGATACAACATCATACCTGATCGTATACACACACTGGATGTTTTAAAGCACGTTATTCCAAACAATTTAGGAATGTTAGTTTATTTATGCCCTTTATGGATTAAAACCCGACTCTGCGTCCACTACGTAATTTTCCATGGGAGTTTTGCCATAGATCCCCTCCGGCATGCCACAGTCCAGGTGTTAGACCCCTTGAAACAACTTTCCCATCACTATTGTGGCCAGAAAGAGTCCCTGTGGGTTTTAAAATTCGCCTGCCAATTGAAGTCTATGGCGGTTCGCCCGGTTTGCCCGTTCGCGAACATTTGCGGAAGTTCGCGTTCGCTGTTCGCGAACTGAAAATTTTATGTTCGAGAAATCACTATTTACAGAAACACCCCATATGTGGTCATAAACTGCAGTATGGGCACATGGCAGGGCGCATAAGGAAAGGAATGCCATATGGTTTTTGGAAGGCAGATTTTGCTGGACTGTTTTTTGACACCATGTCCCATTTGAAGTCCCCTGATGCAACCCTAAAGTAGAAACTCCAAAAAGTGACCCCATTTTGGAAACTACGGGATATTTGGTACTATTTTAGTGTAGATAGGATTTTTGGTTGCTCTATATTACACTTTTTGTGAGGCAAGGTAACGAAAAACGGAATTAGTCTTACCAGTAATTCGTTTACCATGAAATCATCACGACGGCATACAAGGAGATTGACCCCTGACCTCTGTAGGGGCAGGAACAGAGAAAGGTTAAATACCCCCCTCCCACCACCAACACCAGTGCTTCCAAAATCACACAGAGTAACCCGGTGGTGAACAAATAGAAAAGTAACAGTTAGATATAGAAATTTTCCTTTACCCTCTTACCTCGTCTTTTATTTATTTTTTTGGGGAGGGAATAACGTGCCGTCGTGATGATTTCATGGAAAACAAATTACCGGTAAGACTAATTCCGGTTTTTCCATAGAATCATTATGACAGCATACAACGACATATACAAAATAGATACTTAGGGGGGGACTACCGCCTGAAGGACGGTAATGTTTAATAAAAGTGTGAATGTTGGACCATGTCGTAGCACGACAAATCTCCTGCAAAGAGGCACCAGCCCCTTCCGCTTGGGAGGAAGACATAGCCCTGGTGGAATGAGCCCTAATTTTCACAGGGCAACTGAGATTCTGGGACTGATAGGAATGATGAATAGCTTCTCTAATCCACCTAGCTAAGGAAGAACGGGAAGCTTTCTGGCCCTTATACTTTCCAGCAAAGAGAACAAAAAGGTTATCTGACTTCCTGAAGGGGCTGGTAGCTGAGATATAACTCAGTACTGCACGTCTGACATCTAAGGTGTGGAAAGAGCTCTCTTTTTCATTGGATAGGTTTTGACAAAAGGAGGGTAACGTGATTTCCTGACTACGGTGAAAATTAGAGATGACCTTGGGTAGGAAACCTGGGTCGAGACGGAGAATGATTCTGTCATCAAGAATTTGAAGGTAAGGTTCCCTAATGGATAGGGCTTGGAGTTCACCTAATCTGCGGGCAGAAGTGATAGCTACTAGAAAAGCTGTTTTAAGTGATAGCAGCTTTAATGGACAGTCCTCAATTGGCTCAAAGGGAGGCAGAGTGAGACTCCTGAGAACTATATTTAGGTCCCAAGATGGAATCCTGGAAGTAATAGTTGGATGGATTCTGGTAGCTGACTTAATGAATCTTTTGATCCAACGGTGGTTGGATATGTCCTGAACGAAGAAGCAACTTTGTGCCGAAATCTGGACCTTAAGTGTGGAGGGTCTGAGGCCTATGTCTAGACCCTGTTGCAAGAAATACAGGATCTTCTGGATATTTGGTCTGTGAAGATGTGGAGAATTCTCCCCATACCAAGAACAGAAGTGCTTCCAGATTTTAAGGTAGATGCCGGCAGAGGTTTCTAGTTATCTGGAGGATTTCAGAGTAGTGATAACTTTCTCAGATAATCCGTGTTGTCTTAATCTTTGGGCTTCAGGATCCAGGCCACCAGGATTTGAGGATTAGGATGAAAGACCGGGCCCTGAAGGAGAAGGTCCCGTCAAACTGGTAGTAGTCAGGGATCCTGAGCGGAGCATTGCTGAAGGGCCGTGAACCAGGATCTCTTGGGCCAGAGGGGCACGATCAGTATTACTGTGGCTCTGTCCTGACACGCCTTCTGAATTATCTTTGGGATGAGTGGAAGAAGTGGGAAAGCATAGCACAGGTCCCGGTGCCACTGAGCTGTGAAGGCATCTAGTGTGTGAGGATTGTCCCTGGGATTTAGGGAGCAGAATGTCTCCACCTTTGAATTCGCCTTGGTGGCGAAAAGATCTATGTCTGGTGTACCCCATTTGTTGTTCACTAGATTGAATACCTCTGGATTTAGGGACCACTCCGTGTGGTCGATTTTCTGGCGGCTCAGGAAATCTGCCTCCTGATTTAGTGCTCCCTTTAGGTGAATGGCTGAGATGGAAGCCAGGTTCTGTTCTGCCCAGGAGAAGATCTTTGCAGACAATCTTTGGAGAGTAACTGACCGCGTCCCTCCCTGGTGAGAGAGATATGTGATAGCCGTGATATTGTCAGACAGTACCTTCACGTGATGGTGACGAAGGACATCAGACTGCTTTTAGAGCTTCCCACGCTGCCCTTAACTCTCTGAAATTTGACAACTGGGCTCTGATGTTTTGAGACCAAATGCCCTGAAAAAAGCCGATCAAGCTCGCATCTGTCACTAGCTGGATTTGAGGGGATTTCTGCCAGGGAACCCCTTTGGAAAGGTTCTCCTGGTTCTTCCACCAATTCAATGAAAGAGACACCTGAGTTGGTAGAATTACTTGTTGATCTAGGGAAGACTCCTCCCGAATCCAGACTTTTAGGATCCATGCCTGAAGAGGTCTGAAGTGTGTCTGACACCAGGGGACCGCTGGAATACAGGATGACAGGAGGCCCAGCAAACTCATTGCCTCTCTGATGGAGCATCTCCTCTTTGTTTGGAAAAATCTGATTCTCAGGTGAAGAGATCTTATTTTGTCCTAAGGAAGGAATACCGCTTGTTTTTGGGAGTCTAAGATCATCCCTGGCGAATGCAACCATTTCCACCACTAACTTTGTGAAGATCCTTGGTGCTGATGATATCCCAAATGTCAATGCCTGAAATTGAAAGTGATGAGTCTTCCCTGACGCATCCTGTACTGCAAATCTGAGGAATCTTTGGGAGTCGATGTGGATGGGCACATGATAATACGCGTCTTTAAAATCTATTGTACTCACGAAGACATCCTGGCTCAGGAGCGGGATAGTTGAGGATAGAGTCTCCATCCTGAACTTCCGATACTGAATGAAGCAATTCAGAGGTTTCAAGTTTATGATCGTCCGAAATGAGCCTTCTTTTTTTTTGACTAGAAAGAGCGTGGAATAGTATCCAAGGCCTCTTTCGGGGATTGGAACCGGTATGACGACAATTATCAAGGAGAGGTCCATGACGCCTTGCCAGATATTTGACTGATAACAGGTTATTGTAAAACCCACGGATTTTCCGAGACTAGTTTCCATTCGTTCTGAAAAAGAGAAAGTCTTCCCACCACTCCGGCGTCATTGTTTGTCCGAGGATTTTTGTTGGGAGGAGGATTGACCCCTACCCTTTCCTCCTTTGGAATAGCTCCAACGTCCCGACTTCCCTTTTCCTCTATAGCTCTTGTCCTGTCCGGAGTAAGGACGAAAGGGAAAGCAACGTTTAGGCGGATGCTCTTCTGGAAACCCCTTCTTTTTTGTCTGCGGCTTTCTCAAGTATTTTATCTAATACTGGGCCAAATACATATTCCCCCGAGAAAGGGATGGAGCATAAATTTAAGTTTTGAGGTTTTATCAGCAGAACAGCACATCATCCAAAGCGTGCGTCTGGCGGAATTTGTAAGGGCCGGATCTCTGGCCGAAAACCGAACGGTTTCAGCAGAGGCATCTGCCAAACAAGCATTAGCTGATTTAAGCAAGGGAAAGGAGTTAAGAAGTTCCTCTCTAGAAGTCTTATTTTTAATGTGTTCTCTAGTTCTCCCAGCCAAAGAAACATGGATCTTGCTACAGAAGTGGCTGCTATATTAGATTTCACATTAAACATAGTGGCCTCCCAGGAGTTATGTAGAAGGCTGTCGGCTTTGCGATTCATAGGATCCTTAAGCTGGGAGGAATCCTCAAAAGGGAGCAAAGTCTTCTTATTAACCTTAGCCACCTGAACGTCAATTTTTGGTGTTTCGTTAAATAGCTTAGCTTCCTCAGGATCAAAGAGCAACCTATTTTTAAAGGATGAGGAAACCCCCAGACGTTTCTCAGGGTCAGCCCATTCGTCCAATATCATCTTTGATGTTTTCGATTATAGGGAAGACACTGGACTTTGTCACTCTTAAACCCCTAAACATCTCTTCCTGAATCGTATGAGGGCGCTGAACCTCCTCTACACCCATAGTGGCCCTCACTGCTCTTAATAATTCAGGCATATTTTCTGTGGCAAAGTATAATCTCCTACCACTATCCTCAGAGTCTAAAACTAAAATTCTCTCTCCTTCTTCCAGGGATCTAGCGGAGAGTAAGCTTTCATCCCTCAAGGGTTCAGAGTCCGAAGATGAAGGGAATCTAGTGCATTTTCTTTTAGACTGATGAACCTCAGGTGTACTGGATAAATGGGCCAGGGAGGATTTAATCTCATCCTGAATCATGGATCTGAGCTCTTGCTTCCATGAGGTGGATTCTTTGCGCACAATATTAGATATGTAACCTTTGCAAAGTTTTTTTGAATAATTTTCTGGTAGCTTGTTATTGCAGGAAATACATCTGGCAGTTTTCTTAACTTTCTTAAGCAACTCCTTAGCCACCTAAAGAAGAATTAAGTTTATATGAGAATGAGGCCCCCTAATTGTGGCTCAGGCTCAGCAATTATAGAGAAAGACATAAGGGAGGTAGAGAGGGGGAGGGGAAGAGGAGGGGAGACCAGCTAGAAGCAGGTACTGCTAGTAACAAGTAACAGGTAACATAGCACTAAAATAAACTAATGCAGCATACTCCCCATCTTCCCCTACCCCCAAAGGGAGAGGTTTTCCCACAGCACATTACCCCCCAGGGGGAACTCACGGCAGGCCGCTCGGACTACTTGGATGGAGAGCAGGCATCAGCCGACATAACTGCTCCTCTGTCTGGCGCACGTGTACACCTGGAAGTTCGGGTTCAGGAAGTTCGGCCGAACTTCCCGAAAATGTTCGGGTTCGGGATCCGAGCTCGACCTGAACTTTATCCCGAACCCCATTGAAGTCAATGGGGACCCGAACTTTTAGGCACTAAAAAGGCTGTAAAATAGTCCAGGAACGGGCTAGAGGGCTGCCAAAGGCCGAAAAATGTAGGTAAATCCCCTGCAAACAAATGTGGATAGGGAAATTAATTAAAATAAAATGTAACCAATATCAATTGAAGAGAGGTCCCACTGCAAGGAATCATGCGTCATATCACCCACCACTGGAGAAGGCCACTTTCAGTTATTTCGGACCCAGCACCCAGACAGAGGAGAGAGGTCCCACAGCAAGGAATCATGCATCATTTCACCCACCACTGGAGAAGGCTGCTTTCAGTTATTTCGGCCCAGCACCTAGACCGAGGATACAGGTCCCACAGCAAGAAATCATGAATCATATCACCCACCACTGGAGAAGGCCACTTTCAGTTATTTCGGACCAGCACCCAGATAGAGGAGAGAGGTCCCACAGCAAGGAATCATGCGTTATTTCACCCACCACTAGAGAAGGCCACTTTCAGTTTTTTCAGACCCAGCACCCAGACAGAGGAGAGAGGTCCCACAGCAAGGAATCATGCGTCATATCACCCACCACTGGAGAAGGCCACTTTCAGTTATTTCGGCCCAGCACCCAGACAGAGGAGGGAGGTCCCACAGCAAGGAATCATACGTCATATCACCCACCTATGGAGAAGGCCACTATCAGTTATTTCGGCCCAGCACCCAGACAGAGGAGAGAGGTCCCACAGCAAGGAAGCATGCATCATTTCACCCACCACTGGAGAAGGCCACTTTCAGTTATTTCGGCCCAGCACTCAGACTGAGGATACAGGTCCCACAGCAAGGAATCATGCGTCAAATCAAGCACCACTGGAGAAGACCACTTTCAGTTATTTCGGCCCAGCACCCAGACAGAGGAGAGAGGTCCCACAGCAAGGAATCATGCGTCATATCAACCACCACCGGAGAAGGCCACTCTCAGTTATTTCGGCCCAGCACCCAGACACAGGAGAGAGGTCCCACAGCAAGGAATCATGCGTCATATCACCCACCACTGGAAAAGGGCACTTTCAGTTATTTCGGACCCAGCACCCAGACAGAGGAGAGAGGTCCCACAGCAAGGAATCATGCGTCATATCAACCACCACCGGAGAAGGCCACTCTCAGTTATTTCAGCCCAGCACCCAGACAGAGGAGAGAGGTCCCACAGCAAGGAATCATGCGTCACATCACCCACCACCGGAGAAGGCCACTTTCAGTTATTTCGGCCCCACTATCCAGACAGAGGAGAGGTTCATTCAACTTTGGGTTGCACCGCAAGATAATGGTAAAGTTAAAAAAATGAGGATTCATTAAAGAAGTGCCTCGGAGTACAAGAATACATGGTTGAGGGGGAGGCAGTTATAAATGTCTATTCTACACAAGGGAGGCACAGGTCCTGTGGGATCCATGCCTGGTTCATTTTTGTGAACGTCAGTTTGTCCACGTTGGCTGTGGACAGGCGGCTGCGTTTGTCAGTAATGACGCCCCCTGCCGTGCTGAATACACGTCCAGACAAAATGCTGGCTGCCGGGCAGGCCAGCACCTCCAAGGCATAAAATGCTAACTCTGGCCATGTGGACAATTTGGAGACCCAGAAGTTGAATGGGGCCGAACCATCAGTCCGTACGTGGAGGGGTGTGCAGACGTACTGTTCAACCATGTTAGTGAAATGCTGCCTCCTGCTAACGCGTTCCGTATCAGGTGGTGGTGCAGTTAGCTGTGGCGTGGAGACAAAACTTTTCCACATTTCTGCCATGCTAACCCTGCCCTCAGAGGAGCTGGCCGTGACACAGCTGCGTTGGCGACCTCTTGCTCCTCCTCTGCCTTCACCTTGGGCTTCCACCTGTTCCCCTGTGACATTTGGGAATGCTCTCAGGAGCGCCTCTACCAGCGTGCGCTTGTACTCGCGCATCTTCCTATCACGCTCCAGTGCAGGAAGTAAGGTGGGCACATTGTCTTTGTACTGGAGATCCAGCAGGGTGGCAACCCAGTAGTCTGCACACGTTAAAATGTGGGCAACTCTGCTGTCGTTGCGCAGGCACGGCAGCATGTAGTCGATCATGTGTACCAGGCTCCCCAGAGGTAAGGACAAGCTATCCTCTGTGGGAGGAGTATCGTCATCGTCCTCCGTATTCCCCCAGCCACGCACCAGTGATGGGCCTGAGCTGTGCTGGGTGCCACCCCTCTGTGAACCTGCTTCATCCTCATCCTCCTCCACCTCCTCCTCATCCTCCTCGTCCTCCAGTAGTGGGCCCTGGCTGGCCACATTTGTACCTGGCATCTGCTGTTGCAAAAAAAACTCCCTCTGAGCCACTTCTAACAGACTGGCCTGAAAGTGCTAAAAATGACCCCTCATTTTCCTTCTCCTCCTCCTGGGCCACCTCCTCTTCCATCATCGCCCTAAGCGTTTTCTCAAGGAGACATAGAAGTGGTATTGTAACGCTGATAACGGTGTCATTGCCACTGGCCATGTTGGTGGAGTACTCGAAACAGCGCAACAGGGCACACAGGTCTCGCATGGAGGTGGTGGTGAAGTGGTGCTGTTCCGCAGTGCGACTGACGCGTGCGTGCTGCAGCTGAAACTCCACTATGGCCTGCTGCTGCTCGCACAGTCTCTCCAACATGTGCAAGGTGGAGTTCCACCTGGTGGGCACGTCGCATATGAGGCCGTGAGCGGGAAGGCCGAAGTTCCGCTGTAGCGCAGACAGGCGAGCAGCGGCAGGATGTGAACGCCGGAAGCGTGCACAGACGGCCCTCACTTTATGCAGCAGCTCTGACATGTCGGGGTAGTTGTGAATGAACTTCTGCACCACCAAATTCAGCACATGCGCCAGGCAAGGGATGTGCGTCAAACCGGCTAGTCCCAGAGCTGCAACGACATTTCGCCCATTATCGCACACCACCAGTCCGGGCTTGAGGCCCACTGGCAGAAACCACTCGTCGGTCTGTTGTTCAATACCCCGCCACAACTCCTGCGCGGTGTGGGGCCTGTCCCCCAAACATATGAGTTTCAGAATGGCCAGCTGACGTTTACCCCGGGCTGTGCTGAAGTTGGTGGTGAAGGTGTGTGGCTGACTGGATGAGCTGGTGGAAGCAGAGGAGGGGGAAGCCGAGTAGGAGGAGGAGGCTACAGGAGGCAAAGAATGATGCCCTGCGATCCTTGGCGGCGGAAGGACGTGCGCCAAGGAACTCTCCGCCTGCGGCCCAGCCGCCACTACATTTACCCAGTGTGCAGTTAGGGAGATATAGCGTCCCTGGCTGTGCTTACTGGTCCACGTATCTGTGGTTAGGTGGACCTTGCCACAGATGGTGTTGCACAGTGCACACTTTAATTTTATCGGATACTTGGTTGTGCAGGGAAGGCACGGCTGTCTTGGAGAAGTAGTGGCGGCTGGGAACAACATACTGTGGGACAGCCATAGACATCAGCTGTTTGAAGCTGTCTGTGTCCACCAGTCTGAATGACAGCATTTCAAAGGCCAGTAGTTTAGAAATGCTGGCATTCAGGCCCAAGGCTTGAGGGAGGCAAGGTGGGAATTTACGCTTTCTGTCCAAGGTTTGTGAGATGGAGAGCTGAACGCTGCCGTGTGACATGGTGGAGATGCTTGGTGACGCAGG
The DNA here is from genome assembly GCA_033119425.1 of Bufotes viridis. NCBI lineage: Eukaryota > Metazoa > Chordata > Amphibia > Anura > Bufonidae > Bufotes > Bufotes viridis. The sequence continues at coordinate 66,456,280 of CM065596.1, forward strand.
TGGTGTTGTCGGTGGCACATCCTCTGTTTGGTGGGCGGCAGGTGCAAACATTCCTCCCGAGGCGGAGGAAGAGGCCGAGGCAGCAGCAGAAGAGGGAGCAGGGGGAGCCAGAGTGAGTTCCTTGCTTTTAAGGTGTTTACTCCACTGCAGTTCATGATTTGCATGTAGATGCCTGGTCATGCAGGTTGTGCTAAGGTTCAGAACGTTAATGCCTCACTTCAGGCTCTGATGGCACAGTGTGCAAACCACTCGGGTCTTGTCGTCAGCACATTGTTTAAAAAAGTGCCATGCCAGGGAACTCCTTGAAGCTGCCTTTGGGGTGCTCGGTCCCTGGTGGCGGTGGCCAGTAGCAGGCAAACTCTCTTGGAGGCGGCTGTTCTGCTTTTTCCCCCTGCTCTCTCTTTTGCTACGCTGTTAGCTCGGTCTCAACACTGCCTCTTCCTCTGAACTATGAAAGTCAGTGGCACGACCTTCATTCCATGTGGGGTCTAGGACCTCATCGTCCCCTGCATCGTCTTTCACACAGTCTTCCTCCCTGACCTCCTGTTCGGTCTGCACACTGCATTAAGACACAGCAGTTGGCACCTGTGTTTCGTCATCATCAGAGACGTGCGGACTCCGATGAGGTGGTATTCCCATGTCCTCATCATCAGGAAACATCATTAGTTGTGCATCAGTGCATTCTATGTCTTCCACCACAGGGGAAGGGCTAGGTGGATTCCCTTGGGAAACCCTGCCAGCAGAGTCTTCAAACAGCATAAGAGACTGCTGCATAACTTGAGGCTCAGGCAGTTTCCCTGATATGCATGGGTGTGATGTGACAGACTGATGGGCTTGGTTTTCAGGTGCCACCTGTGCGCTTTCTGCAGAAGACTGGGTGGGAGATAATGTTGTGAACATGCTGGATCCACTGTCGGCCACCCAATTGACTAGCGCCTGTACCTGCTCACGCCTTACCATACTTAGAACGGCATTGGGCCCCACCAAATATCGCTGTAAATTCTGGCGGGTACTGGAACCTGAGGTAGTTGGTTCACTAGGACGTGTGGCTTGGCAGAATGGCCACGTCCTCTGCCAGCACAAGAGGGTACAGTAACACCACCACGACCGCGTCCGCGTCCCTTACTAGATGTTTTCCTCATTGTTACTGTTCACCAAGCACCACAATAAGAAAAAAAATATTTGGCCCAATGTATAGATTTCAAATTCAGGCCTTTTTTTTACAGGCACCTAACACTATCTGCCTATTTATTTATGTAGCATATTACACTAATCCAGGCACAGCAGTAACCACTGATTTAGGGGAATATCTCTTTTAGGGCTAGTATTTAGGCCCTGGATGAAAGGTATCCTTTTATGGACAGATTTACAATTGGCCTGCAACAGCTCGAACACCAGATTCAGGGTATTGCTATTTTGGCAATTGAATTTCACCCCAGAACAAAATATATGTTTTGGCGTACACTATGAATCTTGGCCTGCAACAGCTGGGACACCAGACTCAGGGTATTGCTATTTTGGCAATTGAATTTCACCCCAGAACAAAATATATGTTTTGGCGGACACTATTAGACTTTGCCAGCCACAGTTGAAACCACTGATTTATGGTATTGCTATTTTGGCAATTGAATTTCACCACATAAAATAATCTATCCTTTGCCAGACAGCAGACGGTATTATACTTGGCTAGCCAAAGCTGGAACACCAGATTTAGGGGATTGGTATTTGGGCAATTGTATTTAACCACTTAATAAAATAAAGAAATTGCTATCCTGAGTTTCTAGGGGTGACAATTAGCACAGCCAAGCCCCTGATGTAGGATATAGCAAAAAAAAAACTAGTATTGATGGACTTGGTGGCAGCTTGTTCTGGTGCACCACAAGTCACAAAATGGCCGCCGATCACCCCAGAAAATAAGTGACAGAAAAACGCTCTGTGCAGCCTAAAAACCAGTGAGCAAGTAACTAGCAGAAGTTCAATCATTCACAGCTGTAGATCGATCTGTTCATTATGTGCTGTTGTTGACTTTTCCCTGCCTAATCTCGCCCTCACAGAAGCTGCTTCCTCTCCCTACACTAATCAGAGCAGTGTGACGTGCGGCGCTACGTGACTCCAGCTTAAATAGAGGCTGGGTCACATGCTGCACTTGGCCAATCACAGCCATGCCATTAGTAGGCATGGCTGTGATGGGCTCTTAGGGCAAGAAGTAAAACGCTAGATGATTGGCTGCTGTGCAGCCCTTCAGAAAGCGGGAAGTAATCGCTGAACAACGAACCCGAACCCAAACTTTTTTGAAAATGTCCGGGTTCGGGTCCGTGTCCCGGACACCCCAAAATTCGGTACGAACCCGAACTATGCTCGAACTGTTCGCTCAACACTAATAGTGAATTATAGAAGTTGGATTCGCAATACGATTAATATAACCTGTATTATTCGCATTTCGATTATAACTTAGAGCTGAGTTCCTAATGGTTGTATTGCTAGAATATAACGAAGATTGAGAATATAGTGCTATATTCGTTATCTTCGTTATATTCTAGCAATACAACCATTAGGAATTCAGCTCTAAGTTGTAATCGCAATGCGAATAATATAGGTTATATTAATCGCATTGCGATTTACAATTACTAACACTGCAGCTTCAGAACGAATCTAAGATGGATGCCGTCCTTGCGTTTTGATAGGAGGTGGGTGGGTCTGGGAGGGAGGGTATGCTGATTGGCTGGAATGTGTCTGCTGACTGTGAGGTACAGGGTCAAAGTTTGATCAATGATAAAGTATAGGGGCGAACGTGAACATCGCATATGTTCGCCCGCCGCGGCTGTTCGCCGGCGAATAGTTCGGGACATCTCAAATAGCTTGGTTTTGAACTTTTAGTGATGTAAGTTGACAATTTTTATTTATTTAGCACAGTTTTTATTGAAATTTTTTGACTGTGTTCACCTGAGGGGTTAAGTCATGTGATATTTGTATAGAGCCGGTCATTACGGACGTGGCAATACCTAATATGTATACTTTTTATTTATTTAATTTGTACATAATAATATCTTTTTTGAAACAAAATAAAAAATCATGTTTTAGTGTCTTCCTATTCTGAGAGCAATAGTTTTATTTTATTTTTGGGCGATTGTCTTAGGTAGGGTATAATTTTTTGTGAGATGAGGTGACAGTTAGATTGGTACTATTTTGGGGTACATATGACTTTTGATTGCTTGCTATTACACTTTTTGTGATGTAATGTGACAAAAAATTGCTTTTTTTAAACCTTTTTTATTTTTTTACGGTGTTCACCTAAGGCATTAGGTCATGTGGTATTTTTATAGAGCAGGTTGTTATGGATGCTGCGATACCTAATATAGATATCTTTTTTATTTACTTAAGTTTTACACAATAACAGCTTTTTTAACCCCTTAAGGACTTATGACGTACTGGTACGTCATGGTTCCCGAGGCCTTAAGGACCCATGACGTAGCGGTACGTCATGAGTAGAGATGGCCTGAACTATCCGCCAGCGAACAGTTCCCGGCGAACATGGCTTGTTAGCGTTCGCCGCGGTGGGCGAACACATGCAATGTTCGGTCCGACCCCTATACATCATCATTGAGCAAACTTTGACCCTGTACCTCACAGTCAGCAGACACATTCCAGCCAATAAGCAGCATACCCTCCCTTCCAGACCCTCCCATCTCCTGAACAGCATCCATTTTAGATTCATTCGGCAGCTGCAGTCTTAGTGAGAGGAGGGAAAGTGTAGCTGCTGCTGATTTTATTGGGAAATTGATAGCTAGGCTAGTTTATTCAGTGTCCACTCCAGTCCTGAAACTCATCTGATCTCTGCTGTAAGGACAGCGTCCTGACAGCACCCCAAAAAGCCCTTTTTAGGGCTGCTACATTAGGCCTCTTTCACACTTGCGTTCCGAAGATCCGGCAGGCACTTCTGTCCCGCCAGATCTGTCAGAACGCAAGTCGCCTAAAAGCATTAGAAGACTGATCAGGATCCTGATCAGTCTTCGAAATGCTTTGAGGTTACTATGGCAGCCAGCATGCTATTAAAGTCCTGGTTGCCATAGTAGTAGTGGGTAGCGGGGAAGCGGTATACATACAGTCCATGTGGCTCCCAGGACGCTCCTGAATGACGTCAGAATGCACCATGCGCATGGATCACGTGATCCATGCGCATGGGGCGCCCTGACGTCACTCTGGAGCACCCCGGGAGCCGCACGGATGGTAAGTATACCGCTCCACCGTTCCCCACTACACTTTACCATGGCAGCCGGGACTTTAGCGTCTTGGCTGCCATGGTAAACATTGAGAAAAAGCTAAACGTCTGATCCGGCGATGCGCCAAAATGACGTTTAGCTTAAGGCCGGATCCAGATTAATGCTGTTCAATGGGCATTAATTCCGGATCCGGAGTTACGGCAATTCTTCCGGATTTTTGGACGGAGACAAATCCGCAGCATGCTGCGGTTTTGTCAAAGTCCAAAAAATGTCCACGTACTGAACGGAAGACATCCTGATGCATCCTGAACAGAATGCTCTTCATTCAGAATGCATTAGGGAAATCTTGATCAGTATCTTTCCGTCCTAGAGCCTCGAAGATGGAACTCTAGGATGGAAAGGAAAAACGCATATGTGAAAGGGGCCTAAGTCTGCTTTTTTTTTTTCTCTCCATATACATATTGCAGTTGCCTCGCCTGCCCGTGTGTGAGGAGCTGCTGGACCACAGACTGTAGTGTGCCCACTGCCAGTGCCCACCACTCATCCCGTGTGGCACAGGACTTTGCATCAAAAAAAGGCATTTAATTTTTACACTTTAGTGTAATTTCAGTTGCTTGCCTGCTAATGTGTGTCAGGCCGACTTCCACTGACTGTAGTGTGCCCACTGCCAGTGCCAACCACTCATCCCGTGTGGCACAGGACTTTGCATCAAAAAAAGGCATTTGATTTTTACACTTTAATGTAATTTCAGTTGCTTGCCTGCTGCCAGTGTGTGTCAGGCCCACTTCCACTGGCTGTAGTGTGCCCACTGCCAGTGCCAACCACTCATCCCGTGTGGCACAGGACTTCGCATCAAAAAATGGCATTTCATATTTACACTTTAGTGTAATTTCAGTTGCTTGCCTGCTGACAGTGTGTGTCAGGCCGACTTCCACTGACTGTAGTGTGCCCACTGCCAGTGCCCACCACTCATACCGTGTGGCACAGGACTTAGCATCAAAAAAAGGCATTTAATTTTTACAATTTAGTGAAATTTCAGTTGCTTGCCTGCCAGTGTGTGTCAGGCCGACTTCCACTGACTGTAGTGTGCCCACTCCCAGTGCCCACCACTCATCCTGTGTGGCACAGGACTTTGCATAAAAAAAGGCATTTCATGTTTACACTTTAATGTAATTTCAGTTGCTTGCCTGCTGCCAGTGTGTGTCAGGCCCACTTCAACAGACTGTAGTGTGCCCACTGCCAGTGCCCACCACTCATCCTGTGCGGCACAGTAGCTTGCCGATAAATAAGGCATTTAATTTTTACACTTTAGTGTAATTTCAGTTGCTTGCCTGCTGCCAGTGTGTGTCAGGCCCACTTCCACAGACTGTAGTGTGCCCACTGCCAGTGCCAACCACTCATACTGGGTGGCACAGTAGCTTGCCGATAAATAAGGCATTTCATTTTTACACATTAGTCTAATTTCAGTTGCTTGCCTGCTGCCAGTGTGTGTCAGGCCGACTTACACAGACTGTAGTGTGCCCACTGCCAGTGCCCACCATTCATACTGGGTGGCACAGTATCTTGCCAATAGATAAGATATTTAATTTTTACACATTAGTCTAATTTCAGTTGCTTGCCTGCTGCCAGTGTGTGTCAGGCCGACTTCCACAGACTGTAGTGTGCCCACTGCCAGTGCCCACCACTTATACCGGGTGGCACAGTAGCTTGCCGATAAATAAGGCATTTCATTTTTACATATTAGTCTAATTTCAGTTGCTTGCCTGCTGCCAGTGTGTGTCAGTCCGACTTCAACTGACTGTAGTGTGCCCACTGCCAGTGCCCACCACTCATCCCATGTGGCACACGACTTTGCATCAAAAAAAGGCATTTAATTTTTACACTTTAGTGTAATTTCAGTTGCTTACCGGCTGCCAGTGTGTGTCAGGCCGACTTCCACTGACTGTAGTGTGCCCACTGCCAGTGCCCACCACTCATCCCGTGTGGCACAGGACTTTGCATCAAAAAAAGGCATTTCATTTTTACACTTTAGTGTAATTTCAGTTGCTTGCCTGCTGCCAGTTTGTGTCAGGTCCACTTCCACTGACTGTAGTGTGCCCACTGCCAGTGCCCACCACTCATACCGGGTGGCACAGTAGCTTGCCAATAAATAAGGCATTTAATTTTTACACTTTAGTGTATTTTCAGTTGCTTGCCTGCTGCCAATGTGTGTCAGGCTGACTTACACTGACTGTAGTGTGCCCACTGCCAGTGCCCACCACTCATACCGTGTGGCACAGGACTTTGCATCAAAGAAAGGCATTTCATTTTTACACTTTAGTGTAATTTCAGTTGCTTGCCTGCTGCCATTGTGTGTCAGGCCAACTTCCACTGACTGTAGTGTGCCCACTGCCAGTGCCCACCACTCATACTGTGTGGCACAGGATTTTGCATCAAAAAATGGCATTTCATTTTTACACTTTAGTGTAATTTCAGTTGCTTGACTGCTAGTTTGTGTCAGGCAGACTTCCACAGACTGTAGTGTGCCCACTGCCAGTGCCCACCACTCATCCTGTGTGGCACAGGACTTTGCATCAAAAAAAGGCATTTCATTTTTACACTTTAGTGTAATTTCAGTTGCTTGCCTGCTGCCAGTGTGTGTCAGGCCGACTACCACTGACTGTAGTGTGCCCACAGCCAGTGCCCACCACTCATACCGGGTGGCACAGTAGCTTGCCGATAAATAAGGCATTTTATTTTTACACTTTAGTGTAATTTCAGTTGCTTGCCTGCTGCCAGTGTGTGTCAGGCCCACTTCCACAGACTGTAGTGTGCCCACTGCCAGTGCCAACCACTCATACCGGGTGGCACAGTAGCTTGCCGATAAAAAAGGCATTTCATTTTTACACATTAGTCTAATTTCAGTTGCTTGCCTGCTGCCAGTGTGTGTCAGGCTGACTTACACAGACTGTAGTGTGCCCACTGCCAGTGCCAACCACTCATACCGGGTGGCACAGTAGCTTGCCGATTAATAAGGCATTTAATTTTTACACTTTAGTCTAATTTCAGTTGCTTGCCTGTTGCCAGTGTGTGTCCGGCCGACTTCCACAGACTGTAGTGTGCCCACTGCCAGTGCCCACCACTCATACCGGGTGGCACAGTACCTAGCACACATAGTACCAGTTATCTAAAAAAAATGACAGGCAGAGGCAGGCCACCCCGCAGGGGCCGTCGTGGTCGTGGTGCTGTGAGTTCCACTGTCCCTGGAATAATGCCCAGTGTTCAGAGGCCACGTACCCTGAACCCGAAAAATTCTGAGGACATAGTTGACTGGCTTAGACAGGACACCCAATCTTCATCAGCTTCCGCTAAGCACCTTGACGCACCATCCTCCTCCAGCTCAGCTCCGTTCACCTGCTCTCAAGTTACCACGCTCCCGCCCGCCACCACCACCACCACCACTACCACCACAGCCGCTTCACTTGATCCGTCAGAGGAGTTATTTACACATCAGTTGGATGCAATTAGTGATGCGCAACCATTATTGCCAGATGATGTAGATTACGGGGATATGTCTCAGTCAGGCAGGATTACACACATGGACGTACAGTGTGATGATGATGATGATGATGATGATGTTGTACCCGCTGCTGCTTCCTTTGCTGAGGTGTCAGATACAAGTGAAGCGGTTGATGATGACGATGTGTCCACGGATGCCACGTGGGTGCCTGCTCGAAGAGAAGAAGAGGGGAAAGTTCAGAAGGGGAGACAGAGAGAAGGAGACGAGTTGGAAGAAGGGGGAGGTCAAAGCAAGGAGTTAGTGGCACAGTCAGACAGCATTTATCGGCACCCGGGGTCAGCCAGACAGCACGCCAGTCAATGCAAGCTGTTGCCACCACCAGAATGCCGTCATTGCAAAGCTCAGCAGTGTGTCATTTTTTTTGTGTGTCTGCCTCTGATAACAGCAATGCCATTTGCAACCTGTGCCAAAAGAAACTGAGTCGTGGTAAATCCAACACCCACCTCGGTACAACTGCTTTGCGAAGGCCCATGATCTCACATCACAAATGCCTATGGGATCAACACATAAGTACAAGCAGCACACAAGCTCAAAGCCACAATGCTCCCCCTGGTCCAGCATCTTCAGCCACTTCAACCACTGCTGTCCTCCCTGCCCCCTCTCAACCAACCGCCACTCCGCCTCACACCTTCAGCAGTTCCTGCTCATCTGCCCACAGTCAGGTGTCTGTTAAGGAAATGTTTGAGCGTAAGAAGCCAATGTCACAGAGTCACCCCCTTGCCCGGCGACTGACAGCTGGCTTGACGGAACTCTTAGCCCGCCAGCTTTTACCATACCAGCTGGTAGAGTCTGAGGCCTTCAAAAATGTAGTCGCTATTAGGACACCACAGTGGAAGGTACCCGGACAAATTTTTTTTTTCGAAAAAGGCAATCCCAAACCTCTACTAGTTTATTGAAAAGGAAGTCATGGCATCTCTGGCATACAGTGTTGGGGCAAGGGTCCATCTGACCACTGATACCTGGTCTGCAAAGCACGGTCAGGGCAGGTATATCACGTACACTGCGCATTGGGTCAACCTGCTGACGGCTGACAAGCATGGAATGCGTGGCTCCACATTGGAGTTGGTGACACCGCCACGACTTGCAGGCAGGCCTACTGCCACCTCCTCTACTCCTCCTTCAGCCTCTTCGATATCCTCCTCGGCTGAGTCCTCTTCTGCCGCAGCGTCTGGCTGCACATCAACTGAATCCCCCCAGCTCCCCAATGGCTATTCCACATCCTGGATATGACAGTGTCACGCTGTCTTGGGGTTGACTTGCCTGAAAGCAGAGAGCCACACAGGATCAGCACTCCTATCCGCCTTGAACGCACAGGTGGATCAGTGGCTGACCCCGCACCAACTGGAGATCGGCAAAGTGGTGTGTGACAATGGAAGCAATCTGTTGGCGGCATTAAATTTGGGCAAGTTGTCACATGTGCCGTGCATGGCACATGTGTTGAATCTCATCGTACAATGCTTTGTTTCTAAGTACCCAGGCTTCCAGTACGTCCTCAAGCAGGCCAGGAAGGTGTATGGCCATTTCAGGCGTTCCTACACAGCCATGGCGCACTTTTCCGATATTCAGCGGCGAAACAACATGCCAGTGAGGCGCTTGATTTGCGACAGCCCGACACGTTGGAATTCAACACTCCTAATGTTCGACCGCCTGCTCCAACAAGAAAAAGCCGTCAACGAGTATTTGTATGACCTGGGGGCTAGGACAGCCTCTGCAGAGCTGGGAATTTTTTTGCCACGTTACTGGACGCTCATGCGCAATGCCTGTAGGCTCATGCGTCCTTTTGAGGAGGTGACAGACCTAGTCAGTCGCACCGAAGGCACCATCAGCGACCTCATCCCATTTGTTTTCTTCCTGGAGCGTGCCCTGCGAAGAGTACTGGATCAGGCTGTAGATGAGAGTGAAGAGGAAGAGTTGTGGTCACCATCACCACCAGAAACAGCCTTGTCATCATCGCTTGGCGGACCTGCGGCAAAGCTGGAAGAGGAGTATGAGTAAGAGGAGTCAGAGGAGGAATGTGGCTTTAATGAGGAGGAAGACCAACCACAGCAGGCACCCTAGGGTGCTCGTTGTTGTCACCTATCTGGGACCCATGGTGTTGTACGTGGCTGGGGGGAAGAACAGACCATCAATGACATCAGTCAGGACGAGGAACGGGAAATGAGTAGCTCTGCATCCAACCTTGTGCAAATGGGGTCTTTCATGCTGTCATGTCTGTTGAGGGACCCTCGTATAAAAAGGATGAAGGAGAATGACCTGTACTGGGTGGCCACGCTACTAGACCCCCGGTATAAGCAGAAAGTGGCAGAAATGTTACCAAATTACCGAAAGTCGGAAAGGATGCAGCAGTTCAAAACGAAACTAAAAAATATGCTTTACACCGCTTATAAGGGGGATGTCACAGCACATCGGAAATCTAACAGGGGAAGAGGTGAATGTAATCCTACTCCTGCCACGGCGGCAAGGACTGGACGATTTACAGATGTGTTGTTGATGGAGGACATGTGGAGCTTTTTCTGTCCTACACAACGCCACAGCCCTTCGGGATCCAGCCTTAGAGAACGACTCAACCGACAGGTAGCAGACTACCTCGCCTTAACAGCAGATATCGATGCTCTGAGGAGAGATGAACCCCTTTACTACTGGGTGTGCAGGCTTGACCTGTGGTCTGAGCTATCCCAGTTTGTGATAGAACTTCTGGCCTGCCCTGCTTCAAGTGTCCTGTCAGAAAGGACCTTCAGTGCAGCAGGAGGCATTGTCACTGACAAGAGAAGTCGCCTCGGTCAAAAAAATGTTGATTACCTCACCTTCATAAAGATGAATGAGGCATGGATGCCGAAGGGACTGACAGTGGGGGATACGTTTGACTAACAAAAGGCCTGATGACATGCCTTGGCCTAAAAATGGTCCCCACACTGCTGTATTTAATGTCTGCATACCGGATGACTTTCGTGAATTCTCCGCCACCAACTAGGGATCAAGCCGCTTTTCTGCCTGGAAAACATAAATTTTTACGGCCGCTGCTACAATAGCGGCTGCAACAATGGCATTATTTTTCAGGCATGTGTACATGCCTAATTTTTCTCTCCTATGGTGCAGCACTGTGGCTGCAAAAACAAAAAACAAAAAAAGTGTCAATTCCCCTTCGTGATCGTTACCTTGTTGTGGTGAAGGGGCTTGCATATCACAATGAAGCAATCATCACCTCTATGAGTGTGTTGGCAATGTTGCCACACCCCAGATGATAAGGCCGTTGCTTCATTATGGTCAGACCAAAAGCGATCGGACGGCTGGATAATATTTCATAGAAAAAACATTAATTTTACCTTTTTTTTTTTTTTAAGTTGTATGAGTTTTTGATACATAAAATAAAAAATCATAATAAAGTCTCTTAATAGTTTATTAGAAATAATGCAGACAATTAAAAAAATCCCCATCAATTCCAATACAAAGCAAGTACAGAGTTCAGAAATAAATTATTTCATGATGTCGTAATGGTTCGCTAATTCGACAATGGTTAATCAATTCGACACACGTCCCTGATAGGGTACGTAACAGGGATTAAACTGATTGGAATAGTACTAGTTAAGACACCACTCATATAGGGTGTCACAGCACATTGCTCTGTGCACGCTCAGTGCCCCAATTTGGGAGTAAGAGGACAGACCAAGCTGCTTTTTCCATCTTCCGGTTCCTAAAATCAATTCAGTTTGGTGTATGAGAGTTTGGTCTGTCACTGTGAAGGCAGTCGAAGGTACCCGTCCTAAAATTTTTTTCACAAAAGGCAATTCCTGATATGGGACGTAACAGGGATTAAACTGTTGAGAATAGTACTACACAAAATACCACTCATATCGGGTGTGACAGTAAATTGCACGGCGCAGACGCAGTGACCATGGATTAAAACAAAGGGGAGGGAGCCAGCGTTTTTTTAACCATCAACCCGTTCGAAAAATCTATTCAATAAATAGACCCCAGATTGGGGACGTTAGAGGGATTAAACTGATGAGAATAGTACTACAGAAAATACCACTCATATCGGGTGTGACAGAAAATTGCACCGCACAGACGCAGTGACCGTGGATTAGAACAAAGGGGAGGGAGCCAGCGTTTTTTTTAACCATCTCCCTGTTCGAAAAATCAATTCAATAAATGGACCCCAGATTGGGGACATAACGGAGACTAAACTGATGAGAATAGTACTACAGAAAATACCAGTCATATCGGGTGTGACAGTAAATTTTACGGCGTCTACGCAGTGACCGTGGATTAAAACAAAGGGGAGGGAGCCAGCGTTTTTTTAACCATCTCCCCGTTCGAAAAATCAATTCAATTCACCTTTCGGGGACCCTTGGTGTTGTAGGTGGCTGGGTGGAGGAAGAAACCTTTAATGACATCACCGGGACATGGCTAGCTTGGTATCCAACCTTGTGCAAATGGACTGTTTGCGGTTGTGCAAATGGACTGTTTGCGGTTGTTTGCAGTGCATTAAAAGGGGAGTTTGGTCTGTCAATGTCTGTGAAGCGGGCATAACCCTTACACTACCTGATCAATACAACATCATACCTGATCGTATACACACACTGGATGTTTTAAAGCATGTTATTCCAAACAATTTAGGAATGTTAGTTGATTTATGCCCTTTATGGATTAAAACCCGGCTCTGCGTCCACTACGTAACTTTCCATGGGAGTTTTGCAATGGATCCCCCTCCGGCATGCCACAGTCCAGGTGTTAGTCCCCTTGAAACAACTTTTCCATCACTATTGTGGCCAGAAAGAGTCCTTGTGGGTTTTAAAATTCGCCTGCCTATTGTAGTCTATGGCGGTTCGCCCATTCGCGAACATTTGTGGAAAATTTTATGACTAGTGATGATGACAATAAACTTGTTCCACTTGTGGATGTGGTTTGGCTTCTAGAAGGATGCAAGGTCTTGCTTACATTGGAAGGTCTTGCTCTCATTGCTGGCCAGTTAAAACTTCACCTTAACTTCTTGTGAGAGAATGATACTCCCAGAAGAGGCTAAGCCAAATTGTATGTTGGGTTTGTACTCATTTCTTGGTCGGAATTATGATTACAATAACATGTTGGATCCTACTTGTGAATTGCCGTTTTTATATACTAATTGGACTATTTTGGCCTGATATATAAATTATATGTGCAATACAATGAACCTTCCATATTAGCTTGCCTTCTACATGCTGTAGGTCCTCTTTTGTGGTACCCTGTTCGCATTTTATATATTATTGAGGGTGGAGTTATTTTTATCTTGTGGATGGATTATGCCACATTATTTTTTTTTTCATTATTATTATTATATTACTATTAAACATTAGAGATGTTCTGAACATAAAATTTTCCATTCGCAAACGCAAACTTCCGCAAATGTTCGTGAACGGGCGAACCGCCATAGACTACAATAGGCAGGCGAATTTTAAAACCCACAGGGACTCTTTTTGGCCACAGTAGTTATGGAAAAGTTGTTTCAAGGGGACTAACACCTCAACTGTGGCATGCCGGAGGAAGATCCATGGCAAAACTCCCATGGAAAATTACGTAGTTGATGCAGAGTCGGGTTGTAATACATAAAGGGCATAAATCACCTAACATTCCTAAATTGTTTGGAATAACGTGCTTTAAAACATCCAGTGTGTGTATACGATCAGGTATGATGTTGTATCGATCAGGTAGTGTAAGGGTTACGCCTGCTTCACAGTGACAGACCTAACTCTGACAGACCAAACTCCCCGTTTAACGCACTGCAAACAACCGCAAACAGTCCATTTGCACAACCGCAAACTCCCCATTTGCACAAGGTTGGATACCAAGCTAGCCATGTCCCGTTCCTTGTCCTCATTGATGTCATTTAAGGTCTCTTACTCCACCCAGCCACGTACAACACCAAGGGTCTCCGAAAGGTGACAACAAGCCCCCTGGGACGCCTGCTGTGGTTGGTCTTCCACCTCCTCAAAGCCACCTTCCTCCTCTGACTTCTCTTATTCAGACTCCTCTCTCAGTGTTTCCGCAGGTTCAGCAATCGACGACGACAAGGCTGCTTCTGGTGGTGATGGTGACCACAACTCTTCTTCTTCATGCTCATCTACGGCCTGATCCAGCACTCTTGGCAGGGCAATCTCTAGAAAAAACGCATATGGGATGAGGTCGATGATGTTGCCTTGGGTTTGACTGACCAGGTTTGTCACCTCCGCAAAAGGATACATGAGCCTACAGCCATTGTGCATGAGCGTTCAGTAACATGGCCAAAAAGTACCCAGCTCCGTAAAGGCTGTCCTCTTTTTTTTAATTAAAAAAATCTGCTATTACCAGTTTAATCTCTGTTTTGTCCCCTATCAGGGGCCGGTGTATGGAATAGATTTTAGGAACCGGGAGGTTGGAAAAAGATGGTTGGTCGGTCCTCTTCCTTCCAATTTGTGGCACTGCGCATGCGCCATGCAATGTACTGTGCAACCCTATATGAGTGGTGTGTTAAGTAGTACTATTCCTATCAGTTTAATCCCTGTTATGTCCCTTATCAGGGGACGTGTATCGAATTGATTTTAGGAACCGGGAGATGGAAAAAGACCCATGCTCGGTCTGCTTCGTTTGAATTTTAGGTCACTGCGCGTGCCCCGTGCGATGGACTGTGACACCCTATATGAGTGGTGGGCACAGTACAGTCTTTGGGCCTGACACACACTGGCAGGCAACTGCATTTTTATTAAAGGGTAAAAATTAAATGACTTTTTTATCTGCAAGGTACTGTGCCACCCTATATGAGTGGTGTGCACACAGTACAGTCTGTGGGCCTGCGGCCTCTCACACACGGGCAGGCAACTGCAATATATATATATATATATATATAAAAGCAGACTGATGTACCAGCCCTAAAAAGGGCTTACAGCAGATGGCCCCTTTCACACGAGCGAGTTTTCCACGTGGGTGCAATGCGTTACGTGAACGCATAGCATCTGCACTGAATACTGACCCATTCATTTCAATGGGTCTGTGTACATGAATGTTTTTTTTTTCACGCATCACTTGTGCGTTGCGTGAAAATCGCAGCATGTTCTATATTCTGCGTTTTTCACGAAGTTTTTCAGAAGTGAATGGGGCTGCGTGAAAAACGCATAGCATCCGCAAGCAAGTGCGGGTGCGTTGCTTTTTTCACTGATGGTTGCTAGGAGATGTTGTTTCTAACCTTCAGTTTTTTATCACGCGCGTGAAAAACTCATCAAAACGCATTGCACCCATGCGGAAAAAACTGAACAACTGAATGCAATCACAGGCAAAACTGAATAGCTTTGACTGTGAAATCGCACATTCACACATCCGCAATTTTTGTCCGCATCCATTCCGCAACTCTGCGGAATGGATGCGGACCCATTCATTGCGAGCACTATGTGCTCTCCGCTTCCGCATTTGCGGAGAGACGGGCCCGAACTTCAGGGTTCTGGCCCCGAATCATCCGGCCGCGGCTCCGCAAAAGATAGAGGACAAGAATAGGCATCTCTATGGGGAGTGCCGGCATGGTGTGTTGCGGATCCGCAATTTGCGATTCCGCAACACACTATGGACATGTGAATGGGGCCTAATCCGCTCGTGTGAAAGAGGTCTATGAGTCTTTGAGGACTAGAGTGGACACAGAACACTGGCCTAGCTAACGCTTTCCCTATTAATTCAGCAGCAGCAGCACTCTCCCTGCTCTAACTAACACTGCAGCTTCAGAATGAATCTAAGATGGATGCTGTCCTTGCTTTTTGATAGGAGGTGGGAGGGTCTGGGAGGGAGGGTATGCTGATTGGCTGGAATGTGTCTGCTGACTGTGAGGTACAGGTTCAAAGTTTGCTCAATGATAAAGTATAGGGGGAAAATCGAACATTGCATATGTTCGCCCGACGCGGCGTACGCGAACATGCGATGTTCCAGGGAACTGTTCGCCGGTGAATAGTTCGGGATATCTCTATTAAACATTATCTGATTTTTAAAATTAACTTTGAAAAAAATGGTCAGTTGAATATAGTCTTGTAACCATGACGCTGCTGTGATGTCTGTTCACTGTGCAGCATCGTATGCCATGTGGTTGTTGGTTGTTGGTTACTTGTGGGTGTGTATGTATCTAGGGCCATGTATTGATGTGGCAGTGCACATCTGCCTCTATCTCATGCGTACTGGCCACAGATACTTGTGGGTGTAAATTGTTACACTGTGACTTGCATCTATTCACATGTGGTTAGTCCCCCTCCCTTGTGTTTACACCTGTCTGACTAATCAGTTTCTCTGCTATATTTGTTCCTAAGTTTTGCTTTGATCTGTTTGGAATTTGTCAGTGTTTAACTCATTTCCCTAGTCTGTATGGAGCTTCAATGTGTACAAGTGCATGCAATTTGCCAAGTCTGTTTTGTCTAAACAGCGTCCTAGTTTCTGAAGTCCTTCTTGTCAAGTCTGCTGTGTCTGAATGGTGGCCTAGTTCCTGAGAGCCATTCCTGTGGTCCGTTTATCCAAGTGTGTGGAGTTTTGTTTCTGGGTTTCTGGTCTGTTCATCTGCCAGTGCTCTGGTTGCCTGCATTTGTGTTTGCCTTGGATTTGCCTGTGCTCTAGTTCAGTTTTATGCCATAACTGGTGTTTTGCACTAGTGTTCCTGACCCGATTAGGTCAGCTGCCAAGTACACAGTGACCATCCCAGGAGTTGGCAGTCTGGTCACTAATCGGCAACAATGTCTACATCCTGGTACAGGGTTTAAATAGTGACTACCACTAGGCAACAGAATAACACCCTTAGGGTTTGGCCCAACATCAAACCGTTTACTTGACAAAGTGGTTCCACAACCATTGTCTATATGTATATCTGTAACAGACAAACCCTAATATCATGCAGATATGGGATGCATGCTAGTACCACAAAACTTTGAAATATTACAGTATGTTGCAAAAATAGGTCAATTGGACAGAGTTCACTGCCATATACAGTTATTGTAATGCAGACCAAAATGTCAGGCAGCACAAATATCACATCAGGATTAATATTATAAAATATTTGTTGTGATTGTAAATTATGTTATGAAGATTGGGGTGATTCACATTAATAAAATGCTACAACATTGACTAACAACATGATTGCAAGCCTATCTCAGGCAGTCTGGCTGTCTGTAATTGTGAATTATGTGATAAAGTTTGGGCTTCAAATTGAGTAGTATAGTTTTAAATTCTGCTGACTAATGCAGTCTAAAGAAGCTCCCACTACCAGCCTCCCTAAGGCAGCTTGAATAAGTTATACAATGACACACTGAACCTTGTAAAACCAATATCTTAAACTATGTAAGTATTGTTTTCTCCTCACTTTGAAAAAACCTATCCGACACTAAACTAACTGTATCCTGTGTTTTAAGACCTCTTTCCTCTGTTTACCAAAGTCCTATCCCTCCAATGTACAAGCCTAGAAAACACATGCAGGTCCTTGCAGGAATGTCAGTGCCTATATCACATCTACTGACACCTTATTTATAGTTCATCATAATTGGCTGAGACTGACTGCAAGGCATTAGGAGCAAGTCCACAGAGGTGGGCTCACGTGATCCTCCTTCATCTTTTCATCTTCCCTATATTCTAATAAGTAAAACTGTGGAAACCATTTTGAGTGATTCCTGAACATTAAAAATTTACGTTATTTTTGTGTTTTTAGACTTGAAAAAATACCCCAAAATGTGTTGTCGAATAAAAAGCATCTTTATAATCTAACAGCTGGTCATGTTTTGCATCTTCAGGCTATCAGCCATATTATTATTTTTTATGCACTTATATAGAACTGCTATATTCCACAGACATTAGCATAATTTACTGTCCCCAATGTGGCTCACAATCTTAGCTCCCTATCAGTATGTCTTTTGAGTGTGGGAGAAAACCGGAGTACCCAGATGATCTTTTCAGACCTGACGTCTGCTGTACATGGAAGGGGCTGTGGGGCTTGAGGTCTCTGAAGTAATTGCTGCTGTGTACACAAATATTGTCCCTTACATGTCTGCACAATTGCAAGCATAAGTGTTTTTTTCTGTCCCTGTTTTGTGTGGGTGACATGCATTGCAATGTTTTTTTACACTGCAAGTAGTTCAGATATTTATAAATCCTGTACCCTTATATTAAACAGATCTCTACAATGTGTGAACATACAAGTCGTCTAGCTTTAACTTTGTATGTCCTCTAACCCCCAACCGCCTTGTGACAGGCTAAAGATGCCATTTCACTTTTCGCCTCAGGCAGCAGAAAGAATAACTGAACTCCTGCCACCCCACGTCAACATATTTCTAAACTGCAACACACATTTTTTATTCAAACAATAGAAGAAAACACCAGGAAAGTTAAGACAAAACAAACTTACTTGAGAGGCCATATCTCGAGACTGACATAGGAAAAGAAGGAAAACAGATATAGAGATCTTTTAACATTAGGCAAGACAAGACCAAAGGACATGATTAAGCAGTACATACATGTGAAAAAAGACATACAGTGCAGAGTGATTTGAGACATGGGTATGGTGTAATGGAGAATACAACAAAGTTTAAAGAAAAAGAATCAGTAGTCACTTAATTTCACATTTGTAATACAATGGAGATTTCTGCATAAATTTAACTTAAAACTATATCAGATTTTCACACAAGTCCGAAAACAGATAAAGATAACCAAATCAAAAAAATAAGTCAGAAAAAGTAGACTTGATAATTTATTTATTAAGAAAAATATCAAATATCACATGTCTATGAGTGACAAACCTTTGCTTTCGGCATCCGGTGTGACTGACTTGCGTAGTAA
>CM065596.1:67807219-67823794 GCA_033119425.1 Bufotes viridis
GTCGCTGTACACCGGACACTCAGGTTGGGGCCTTGGGCGCCAGACGCCCCATTGCGTCTAGATGCCGATGTTTTCCACACCGAAATGTGCGCAGGAAGAGGAGGTGTAGAATGCCACTCCAGGAGCGAGATGTCAGGCAAACCTAAGGCGGCCAAAAAGTCATCTAGATCAGATGGGTCTCACAATTCAAAACTTTTGCCGTCTCTTCTGACCACCAGTTGAAAGGGAGTAACCCAAGTGTACGGAATGTCTCTTTCTCTCAGGCAATCCAGAAGCGGACGAAGCGCTCTACATTGTTGAAGAGTGGAGCGATATAGTAGAGAAATATGAGCTCTGCGGTATTCAATTGAAGCTTGGTTTCGCGCTTTCCGCATGATTTCCCCTTTGATGGAGTAATAGTGTAATCTGCAAATAACGTCCCGGGGTCTAGCCGGGTCAGGGCTAGGTGGAACCAAAGCTCTATGTGCACGGTCAATTTCTAAGTCGTCATTGACCAGTCTGTTCAAAATCTTCTTAAATAGATCCTGCAAGGTATGAATTAGATCCGCCATGGGAATGGCTTCAGGGAGTCCACGAAGCCTTATATTGTTTTGCCTGCTCCTATTTTCAGAGTCCTCATGGAGCCTATACAGCTGGCTAATATGTTGTTCTCTAGTAAGTCCCTTCTCTTCTAGGGTATCCAGGTGGGAGGACAATTCAATTTGATGAGAGGAGACATCATGCACTTTTTCTTCAATCAGGTGCAGGGTATTAGACAGATTGTGGAGCTCCTGTTTGTATGAGGCCTCCAGCCCGCAATAAACTGCTCTATCTCTTGTTTTGTCGGAAGTTGCCGAACATGTGCCCTCCAATCCCAGGACGGGTCATCTGTGGCCAAAGGAAGGGCAGGCATCTCCTGCTCCTTTGCGGTCTGGGTGGCCGGGGACCATAAAGCTGTCGTAGGGGCCAGCGGGACCGGGCAACATGGCACTGCCACGTGTCCTCCACGTTATGCTCAAGGGCCCCAGGAGAGGACGGGGAACGCTTCCTGTGCCCCTTCATCTGCACCTGACCTTGGCTCATGACGGGCGACACTGCGGAGGACGGTGGAGACTCTGTAGGTATGAATGGAGGCGCCGCAATGTTCAAAGCGCGCTCTGCTTGGGGAGAGCAGGCGTGCAGGAGCTGTGGCCTGTTACCTTCTGACCCACCGGGGTGAAGAAGAGCTGGATATCGGTGCGCCGTGCGTCCGCGGGGGTATTTAGTGAACCAGCCAGTGAACCCCTTCTCGTCCTGGACCATCGGAACTCAGGTGTCGACCCTCGGTGAGCTAAAATCACTTGCTTCAGCTGACTTGTGGCAGGAGCTCTTCGACGTGCGTGCTCACTCCGCCATTGTCAGGACACGCCCCCATATTATTTATTTTATATTATTTTTCTACTGATATACATTAAAGGTTTTTCAAAATATAAGTGTAGCAGCGAATGGCAAATGTATATTTCTTTTTCTACTGACATACGTCACTAAAGGTTTTTCTACATATAAGTGCAGGAGCGAATGCATATTTCTTTTCTACTGCTATATACGTCATTAAAGGTTTTTCTACATATAAGTTCACCAGAGATTGGCGAATGTATATTTCTTTTCTCCTGTAATATGCCAGTAAAGGCTTTACCAGATATAACTGCAACAGTGAACTGAGAATATATTTTTCTTGTAGTACTGAAATATGCCCCTATAGGCTTTCACCAGAAATAACTGCAACAGTGCAGTGTGTATATATTTTTCTGGTAGTCCTGAAATACACCACCATATGCTTTCAACAGAAATTACTACAGCAGTGAACTGTAAATATATTTTTCTTGTAGTACTGAGTAAGATACTTAGATATAAGCCACTAAAGGCTTTTCAACATAACACTTGCAGCCCAATAACAAAAAGCTGGAATGACAGAGCTGTCTAATGACTATTTGGATCCCCAAATAATCTTTCCCTGCACTTGTAAATCACTTTCCTATCAATGTCCCCAGCGCCTTCCGACATCTTTCCGTGCACTAAGATGCTGTGAAATAATTCCTCCCTATTCTTTCTCTGCACTTAGAAAAAATGAATTATATCTTTTTTTTTTTCCCACAATCGTTTTTCCACTTGTTGTCCCTAGCGCCTTCACACGTCTGTCCCCGCACTCTGAATACTGGAAAATGTCTGTCTGTAAGATGACCGCCATATTTATAGGGGTGTGACATCACAGGGCTGGTTGGGTGCTGTTTGGCTGCATGCAGGCATGTCAATCTGGGTGATCCCGCCTTCCCAGAGCTCCTTGCCAAATTAGAGATTCGTTACCACAAAGGGTGATGAAATTTGTGTTAGTTTTGAATCATATTTTTCCTGAAATTCTAAACGAATTCCACTTCGTCAGCTTCGATTCGCTTATCTCTACGGGTCACCCTTTTATGACCATAAAATGGTTACTGCTTTGGTTCTGTGTTGGTTATTCTAACATTATTTAGAAATGATTTGAGATAAATATATATATATATATATATATATATATATGTCTATATATATATATATATATATATATATATATATGTAGTTAAGTCAATGGGAAAACCCGAGCATTAAACCAGGGAGGGTGCCTTGCTTATAGGAAAAGTTCATAAATTGATGGAAACACTACTGAAATGGTTCGGAAACAGCATGGGGAAGATATCTAGATGCATCTTGGACACCCAGGTCGCTGCTGGGAACAATGTTGTCCGAGTAGCACGCCACTTTTCAGACTGACAATAATATGCACAAAACCAAAGATAAAATCGATTTTAGAGTAAAATTGTTAGGAAACATCCTGTACATTTACTTGTATATAAAATGCAAGTGCTGCCAAAATTACAAGCAAGAGGCACTCAGATACAACCTGTATATCACATAAAGGAGGGCCTCATTCACATTGTGGTACAATTGTTCATGTAGTGGGACTCCTACACTCATAAAGCCTATGCACTAAGTGAAAGGGCTGCCATAAAATTACAAGAAACGTGCACTCCAATACACCCTTTGTTACACATAAAGGTGGGCATCATATACACCTTTGAAAAATTATGATTGATGGCCTGCTGGTGACCCTCAAACATTTGGAGCAAGGGCCTGCTGATCTGACCAGCTAAAACATTAGGGGATAGCCTGCTGCTGAGCTGACCCTCTAAAACATTAGGGATAAGGGCCTGCTACTGAGCTGACCCTCTACAAAAATTATATGTGCAGGGCCTGCAGGTAAGCTTAACCCTATAAAGATTGTAGGTGAGGGCCTGCAGGTGAGCTGACCCTGTAAAACATTATATACAAGGGCCTGAAGGTGAGCTGAGCCGTAAAACTTTATGTGAGAGTGCCTGCAGATGAGCTGACCCTGTAAAACATATGCGAGGCCTTGGCTACTGAGACTGGACTTGATGGAAGGCAGGGTGGTGCTTAACTGACTGGAAGCATTATCTGCTGCAATCCAACTGACCACCTGGTCGCACTGATCTGACTTCAAGAGTGGTGTCCAGTGCCGCCCTGCAAACTGGGACATGAAGCTAGGTATCGTGGATGATTGTTTTTATTGTGCTCTGGCAGCAGGCACAGTTTCAACGCGCCCAGGAGCCATGGCTCTGCGTGCACCATCAGCATCACGGCCACTTCCTCGTCCCTTACTGCTCACCTTCTTTATTTTAAATGTTATATATGCTTGAAAATATGTTACACATACAGTAGTGTAGGATTTGGAAGTTTATGCGCAAACATTTTTTAAAAGGTATTTGGGATGTGGAAACGTCACACAGGAGATATCCCGCAAATAATGTCAATGCTGTCACCAGCGGCTAATAAAAAAATTACAGGGAATGTCACAGATATTTGGAATGAGGAAACGTTATACAGGAGAGGTACCAAATGTAATGCCACTGTTCGCAGCGTCTACGGAAAAAGTACACTTTATGTCACAGATAACAATTTTATGCGCACACGTTACACTGGAGATGTTCCCTGGTAATGTCACTGTCAGAAGCTGACTGTCACGACTGGTTGTGCGGACGTGACTCGGTGTCGCATGCGGTTGCCAGTGGCGAGGTTTGCCGCATGTGAATGCTGTCTGGTGGTGGCCTCATGCGTGGTTGATGTTTGTCTGTGTGCACTTTCCCTGGGTGCGGTTTGCACAGGGTTAAGGTTTGTTTGTTAGGTGTGGTGGGTGTGACCTCAGGACTCCTTATATGTTGGTGTGGTGGAACCTGAGGTCAGTTTGGTCTTGTCTGTCTGTGTAGGAGCTCTGCTCCCTGGCAGAATGTTATGTCTGTGTGAGCCACCCTTATTTGTTATATTGTTTATTGATTGTTCATTTTGCTTGTTCTTTATGGTTTCCCCTCCTGTGTGCATCTGCTTGCCCTTTCCCCACCTAGTGTATGTTTTGGTGTGGGTTTGCATGGAGGTTTGTGTTTCAGCGTGTGCTCTCGGAAGGGGCTTGCTTTCCGGAGGGGTTTAAGCAAAGACCAGATGGTGTGCTGCCCTGCCAGGATCTCCCCATGCATCTGATGCCCGCATGGGGTCCCAGGGGTCCTGGTGTTGGTTTGGCTTCTTCAGTGCGGCAGGTAAGTGTGGGCTCTGAGGATGTTGTTTGCTCAGGTACTTAACTGTCGTGCGGGCGTACACTGTCCGCTTCCTGGCTGCTGTGGGGCCTCTGTAGATGCCTGCTCATCCGTTGTCCTGGATGAGCAGGTGGTCTCTGCCCTCATTCCATCTTAGGGTGAGACAGGGATGTCAGGGCCCCAGGTACATGGGTATGAGCTGTCCCACCATCAGGGCCGTTCATACAACTAGGAGTCTAGCGGCAGTTATAGGGATGCATTTGTAGGTTACCAGATCCCTATTCCCTGCTTTCCGGCGCAGCAGCCACGGACATTGCACGGTGGGGGTTTACCCCACTCCCGCCGTGACACTGACACCGATCTATTGACAAAGTACACTGTATATCAATGATACATTTTTTAACCGCACACGTTATACTGGAGACATGCCCCTGGTAATGTCACTGTCAGAAGCGGACTCCGTCTATTAAAAAAGTACAATGTATGTCACTAATAAATTTTTTCAGCGCACACTTTGCACTGCAGATGTGGCGCACCTAATGTCACTGTCCGCAGAGGACACCGTCTACGAAAAAATGTCACTGGATGTCAGATATTTTTGGGATGTACACAATTTACACAGGAGATGTGGGACGCATAATTTAACTGTCCGCAGCGGACACCGTCTATGGAAAAAGTACACTGGATGTCACTGATATTTTAGGGATGTGCACACTTTACACAGGAGATGTGTTAACTAGTGTTGATCACGAATTTTCGAAATGCGAATTATAATCGCGAATATCAGCACTTCGAGAATTCGCGAATATTTAGAATATCGCGAAATATATTCTCAATTGTGAATATTCGTTTTTTTTTTTAATTCCAGTTTATGCAAATTTTTATGCGTTTTTTTAAAGTATACTTTTCATATGCAAATTTTCGCAATCAAGAAAATAATGTCATTAGCATAAATTAGCATAAAATTCGCATACATTAACATAAAATACCTTTTAAATGCTAGTTTATGCAAAAAAAAAATAATGCGGATTTTCGCAATCAAGAAAATAATGACTGGAGATTACGAATTTGCGAATTTTCGAATATATGGTGAATATTCGCGAAATATCGCGAATTTGAATATTGTACCTGCCGCTCATCACTGGTGTTAACTGTCGTCAGCGGCCTATTAGATGCTATTTAGCACACGATGCGCTAAAAATATATATTGCTGCTTTCACACAGAATAATCCTTAAAAGGACTTTTGGGTCTCTGAAAAGTTTTTCTAATAAAAATCTTCCAATAACACTCACTACGCTGTCTGTCCCTTCCTATGCTCAGCTCTCCCTAACTAATACTGAGCCAAACACATGTCATTGGTTGCTATATAGAGTTCGAGCCATCCAATCACTGTAATGCCAGTAGCTACGGCATTACAGTGTGCGTCAGTACCTATCTGCACTTTCTTTGGCTGAGTAGCATCCAAGAAACGTGCGGGGAGGAGACTCGAGCATTGCGCTCGAGCACATGCGGTACTCAGCCGAATACCGCCATGTGCTGAGCATAGCTATGCTCGAGCTGAACTGGTGTTCGGCCGGGCATACTCACTCAACACAAATCTCCAGGTGAAGTCCAGCTGGGATCGTTAGTAGAAAATAAAGCACATCCCAGGCTGTCAGTCTAGAGAGTTATGCCTGGAAAGCAAGCTGACTTGCTGGCTATCGAAGCCTGATTCCTTGTGTGTGACCTGCGCTCAATAGATGAGCTAGAGTAAACTCTGTGTTAGAGCCCAGATGGGCAGGAGTGTATTTTGTTTTGTTTGTTTTGGTGGTGCTGGAATCTCACCTCACCCAGTGAGTTTTAACTGGGTGATCATCTGTATTACTGAAGTGCCAAAATAAAGCATCATTTGGACTTTAACCCCGTTGTCTGAGGAGAAGTCTGTCATCGCCGCCCTGCTTGAGAGACCAATCCCTTACTATATAATTCTCATCTGAAATCAAAGGTTTGGATATGTTCAGATTTATTCAGATAAATCATTTACATCATAGTTAGAGATCCAAATGTATATGTGTGCAAACCGTGCTAAAAAAAGTGGTGTAGAACACTGTGCCTTGCAGTAACACGCATAGGGAGTCTGCTATAGTAGTGAGATAATACTGTGAGTCAGTATGACATGCAGATGACAGGCTTCGCTCTTAGAATCACTGCACACTTCACTTATTTGGGCAGTCGCGGGGCCAAAACTGACCAAATAACTCGAGTTTATTTTTTTAATAACAATTTTATAGTTTTTTGAAGCATGAAGCACAAAACTAAGCAAATGCATTCTTTTGAATAGCTTAAGATATAACAATATACCAGTGTAACAAAATTCAGTAGAGTCATCGAAGTTCACAATAGCACCTCAACAAAATACATTACCAGCATATCTCGCAAGGTAATAAATAATTGGCATTCAGTAACACATAAGTTATGCTTCCTGCATTTTTCATCCCAATCTAACCCCCATCCACAACCCCTCTGGATGTGTCTCACTCTCCCTTACACCCATCCCACTAGTTAGTGAGATATATATTGTCTCTCAGTGTACCTTCAAGTTTCCCAACGTCCTTTCAAATCTGCTTTTAGATACCATTTTGTATGTCTAAAGTTATTCATAACTTTTCGTATGTCTTCAACTGTAATATGCCTGCTAAAAAAGTTCTCCACTTATTCAGAAAATGTGTTGAGTTGCTATTTTTATGTGCTTCTGCTTCTAGTTGTTCCATGAGTAAAAAGTGTTTCATTTGTCCCACAAATTCAGTCTCTGACGGTATCCATGATTCTAACCAGTTATTGAGAAGGCATCTCAGTGCCACTAGTAGTACTCCATCTATTAACTTTGGTATCTTCATCTGCTCAGGGTAGTTTTGAAAAAGTACTACCATTGGTTCACATTGCAGTTTTACTTGCCACGCTTGTTCAATCCATGATAGTATCCATTTCCAGTATGACTGTGTCTCTATGCATGTCCAAATACAGTCATCTAGATTCGCCTTTGGCTCATTGCACTTGGGGCAAGCCACCAGCTTGTTGGACTGGAGATGAGTCATGGGTAAATTAAAAGCATATATGGCTCTATGTATCAATTTAAACTGTGTTTCCCTCTATCACTCACAACTTAGGGTCCTTTCACACTTGCGTTCTGAGGATCCGGCAGGCACTTCTGTCCCGTCGGATCCGTCAGAGCGCTAAGTCGCCTGAAGCATTAGAAGACTGATCAGGATCCTGATCAGTCTTCAAACCATTCAGGTTACTATGGCAGCCAGGACGCTATTAAAGTCCTGGTTGCCATGGTAAGCTAGTGGGGGAGCGGGGAGCGGTATACTTACAGTCCGTGCGGCTCCCGGGCGCTCCTGAATGACGTCAGAGCGCCCCATGCCCATGGATCACGTGATCCATGCGATCCACGTGATCCATGCGTGTGGGGCGCCCTGACGTCACTCTGGAGCGCCCGGGAGCCGCACAGATGGTAAGTATACTGCTCCCCCGCTCCCCACTACATTTACCATGGCAACCAGGACTTTAGCGTCCTGGCTGCCATAGTAACAATTGAGAAAGCTAAGCGTCGGATCCGGCGATGCGCCGAAACGACGCTTAGCTTAAGGCCGGATCCTTGCGGCAAGTGTTCCCGGATTTTAGGACGGAACAAAAAGCGCAGCATGCTGCGGTATTTGCTGCGTCCAAAAACGTTCCGGTCCTGAACTGAAGACATCCTGATGCATCCTGAACAGATTTCTCTCCATTCAAAATGCATGGGGATGATCCTGATCAGGATTTTTCTGGCATAGAGACCCGATGACGGATCTCTATGCCGGAAAACAAAACGCCAGTGTGAAAGGGCCCTTACTGCTTTCCTAACTTTCACCCATCCTCCTAGTAATTTCTCCTTCCAATCTGTATCACCCAATAGTGGCTTCCATCCTTGGAATAGCGGAGACACAGATTTCCTATATTCCCTCTCCCTCAGTGCTTTATAGAGTTCCGAAAGACATTTTATGGTGATTGTGCTTTAGTAAGATATCAAAACTGTTTGATTTATATTCCTGTTGTAAATCTCTAAGCCTTTTCTTACAAAAGTATATTACTTGATAGAAGTAAGGGCTTTGCCCCACTGGTAGGCCATATTTGTCCTGCATTGATCTAAAGGATAGGTATCGTGGTTCCTTGTCATGAATTACATGTCGTAATGAGTACATCCCCTTAGAGACCCAACTTTTGAAAAGCATATTGATTCTCCCTATCTCAAAGTCTGGGTGTCCAAACAACCCCACGTGCTTAGAAGCCAGAAAGGATAAACCATACATCTTTCGTATCTCCTTCCATGCCACCACAGTATCTGATTATTACAGACGTCTTCAAATCCGGATGTAGTGATGCCAGTTTAGAGTGTAGAAGGGCTCCTTAATAATGTGTTTGAATAATACGATGTCTGGCCTAACCAGTCTCTACAATGGCGGAAAACACTAGCTAAATTGTATCTTCCTATATCTGAGAACTGCATTCCTCCTTTGTCTACTGGCAGCCATAGAGTTCTCAAGGCAATACGCGTTCGCTTCCCGACCAAATAAAGTTTAAAAGGATTTATTTAGAGCTATGATATCCTTGTGACATATCAGAATTGGTATTGTTTGCATGGAGTACAGTAGCTTTGGGAAGCTGATCATTTTTATTAAATGACATTTCCTAATAGCGATAGTCGCAATGTCTTCCAAAGATTTAGCTCTTGCATTACCTTACCTATCAAAGGTGTATAATTGAGCTTATATAAGGAGTGGGGAGAGTTTCCTATTTTAATTCCCAGATATGTAATAAAATTTTGTCTCAAATATGTTATCTAGATCTTCAATGGGATTAGCTAAGAACAAGAAAATATTATCAGCGAAGAGTGAAATATATACTGTTTTAGAACCTATTCTTATCCCCTTAAAGACTGACGCAGATTCCAAATAACGAGCTAGAGGTTCAATTGTGATGTTTAACAAAGGGGCGATAAGGGACAGCCTTGTCTTGTTCCCTTTAATAATTGAAAGGGTTCTAGACCAGGCATGCTCAACCTGCGGCCCTCCAGCTGTTGCAAAACTACAACTCCCATGACAGCATACAGCTATCAGCCTTCAGCAGGGCATGGTGGGAGTTGTAGTTTTACAACAGCTGGAGGGCCGCAGGTTGAGCATCCCAGGTCTAGACAAAAATCCTGCTAAAGCTATCTGCGCCTTGGGATCTGAGTATAAAGCTCCTTAAGAATACTCAAAGCCCCTGTTATACCCATTTTATCTAAGACCGCTGCCAACCAGTCCCATCCTACATTGTCAAATGCCTTTTCGGCGTCTATAGTCAACAGCGCTGGTCTCACATGGCCTACTTGGTTACGATAGGTGTGATCTAAAACCGTTAGCACCCAACGTATATTAAATACCGCCGACAATCCCTTCACGAATCCTACTTAGGAAGGTCCGATCAAATCCGGCAGTATATTGGCTAGCCCATCTGCCATGATTTTTGAGAAAAAATTGCGATCTACATTTAGGAGAGATATGGGTCGATAGGAGGCCGGTTGCAGTAAGTCTTTCCCCGGTTTTGGAATAAGTCGGATATATGCTACTTTATTGGTTAACTGACTATTTTGTCCCGACAATATTTGTCTATATTGTTCCATCAATAATGGGGCAATGTCTTCTCTTAGTAGTTTATAAAATTCTCCTGAATAGCCATCAGACCCTGGAGCCTTCCCGGACTTTAGCGCCCGAAGGGTCAATGAGACCTCTTCTTGAGTGATTATGTTATTCAATTCTGCCAGTTGACTATCTTTTACATGCGAGAGAGAAACTTTATCTAGAAAGGCCCCAGTGGGACGCTGTGCAGGGGGATCTCTAGAATACAAAGACTGGTAGTATGTCCGGAAAAGATCTAGAACTGTCTCTGGGGAAGTATGTGTCTTTCCATTTTGATCCTTCAAAGAAGGTAAGCAGGTAGAGCCTCTAGCTCCTCGAGAGAGCCTAGCCATTATCCTACCAGCTTTATTTCCATATTTCAATAACGTAGACTGTTTTTTTTTATCTATACGTGTCCTCCCATACGGAGTAACAAAGTTCAAAATCTTTTTTAGCTAACAACCAAGTCTGTCTGTTTATGTTTGGCCGTGGTATTATTCAAAAAGGACGTATATGCTTTACGCAAGGTCTCTGCGCCATATGGGTTCTAGCACGTCCATCAATAATTTTAGCGCCATTGCAGTCTCTTCCGGCGTCATGTAGGAGTCTGAGGTGCCTTCTGCTTTGAAGATCCTCAGGATTGCCGGGTTTAGAAGCACAAAGCGGAATTGCGTTGATAAAGTTCAGAACAGATCTGTGAAAATGCCTCCCTGCGTCGAGTAACTTCCGCCGAGTAATCCCCAAAGATAAGCAATCGGGCTCCTTTCATTTCTAGCGGTTCCGCTTTTCTCTTGAAAGCTCTAACAATGGATAATTTATCTTGAAAATCTAAATATTTGACAACAACATGTCTGGGTCGGCGATCCAATTGTCCGTCTCTGATAATATTACGGTCCCTCAGCCTCACATCTGGGCCTACTCTGTGGGCTCTTTTGACTTTACATATTCCTTGACATATTACATATTCCTTTACATATATTAAGTCTCATGCTGCCACTTTTTCTGAGACCCCCACTGTTCTCAAATTATTACTTCGAGACCTATTCTCTAGATCTTCAATACGCTCCCAGAGATTTTTATTCTCTGCTACCAACCTCCGTGTCTGAGAAGTATTGGCATCAGTATTCATTTCCAGGGCGTGTACGCGGGATTCCACTTCATCAATGTGCGCGCTATGTTGTCTCAACTCCTGATGTATTTGCTGCATGGAGACCTTAATGGATGCTGCTAGGGTTGTTTGCAAATCCGTGGCCAGATGCGCTGCCACCTCGATTGCCAGCGACCTGTAGTCTATCTCTTTCAGGTCTCTCAGCATTGGAGCGATAGATTAGTCTGAGCCATCGCTACCTCCGTGGAGAGCGGTGTGTGTTGCTGGGCGCCATGTCAGTTACATCCGGATCATCTGCTGGTATGTCCGCCGGTCCTTTGCCTCGCCCCTGCCGTAAAATTAATCTGGGCTGTATGCTGTGTTATCAGTTGGGGTCAGGGAGCTGTTCTGCCATGCTGCCTCACATGCGGGTGCCGAACCAGAAGTCAGCTCACTCCTTTTACACCCTCGTCAGCTTATTCCACATAGATGTCTACAGAACCTGTTCTATTAAACCCATATACAAGTAGAGCCCCCGACAGAGTGGAGAGGGTGTCAGTAGTAAGTTTGTGTTGACATCACTGAATGTTTTGCTCTTCCTCTGATCCGTCAGAACAATACCCCCAAAAAACGCCCAGTCTTGAAGCGGCGAGGGTGGGAACAGCACAGAGTGGCCCTCTAAATAGTGGTGAGGTGGAAGCAGCATAAGGTGACCACAGAGTGGCCCAATGACAGTGTGGAGGTGGCGGCAGCATCAGAAGGCCACATAATGGCACAATGACAGCGTGGAGGTGGCGGCAGCAGCAGCATCAGGAGGAGGTGGCAAAGTAGCACAGTGGAGGTGGCAGCAGTAGCATCAGGAGACCATAGAGTGGCAAGGTGAGATAGTGTGGAAGTGACAGCAGCATCAGGAGGCCAAAGAGTGGCAAGTTGACATAGTATGGAGGTAATAGCAGGATCAGGAGACCACAGAGTGACCCTGTGACAGAGTAGGGAAGTTGCAGCAGCATCAGGAGACCACAGAGTGACCTAGTGACAGAGTGGGGAGGTGGTAACAATATGAGTACCAGCTAAAGATGCTGGGTAAAAGAAGGAGCACTTGGCATCAGATGTGTGGCACCAGGCGGGTGGCAGCATCAGAATAGCAGCTGAGGGAGGTAGCCAAAAAAACGGTCTCTTTTGTCAAAGTGTTGGTGTGGCACCATGTATAGTCTGATGTATCAGGCATTGGTGGAAGGAAATCCTGGCTGATCCAAGCCTGATTCATCTTAACTAAGGTCAGTCTATCCACATTTTGGGTGGACAGGCAAGTTTTCTTGGGGTAACTATGGCCCCCGCTGCACTAATCACCCGCTCTGATGCCACACTACTGGATGGGTAGGACAGCTTTTCAAGGGCAAACTATGCCAGTTACGGCCATAAATCTAGTTTGGCTGCCCAGTAGTCCAGCGGATCTTCAATGTGGTGTAGCAGGGTGTGCCACCAAGTATGCCACCACCTGCTGGCTTACGTCCAGCTCCAGATCTACCTGCTGCTGCTGGTGAGTAGTTTCTTCACTAGGTGGGTGAAGAAAAGCTGCTCATAAGGGACTCTAAAATCACAGAAAATAATGCACTCTACAAAAGGATGCAAGCATAACATATGGACTAAGCCCTCACTAGATAAAATCTGAAACACTTGGTCAATACATTTTGATCAAAATACATGTAAGCCCACCTACCGGAGACAAGGTGGTCTCAGTTCAGGCAGGTTACTATACTAACCTATTTATGATGTGCCGCATTTTTCAGGAGCACAGTCCCCGCACATATGGTGTGCTGCCCCTAGTCACCTCCATGTGCATCAGCAACCGGTGGGAGGAGAGACACACACCTATATGTACCACCTTAATCAAGGTCACCTGTTAGATAGGTTGGGCAAAAGTGCACTTGAATATCACTCACAGTATAGGAGCGCATTCACACATGAAGGTGCCACTCCTTCAAGACAAATCAAAGAAATCACAGAAAAAACTATATATAAACCATCCTGCACGATATGGTATTAAATGTGCAGATGTATATGGCTACATAATACAAAATCACAGAAAATAATGCACTCTACAAATGGATGAAAGCATAACATATGGACTAAGCCCTCACTAGATAAAATCTGAGACACTTGGTCAATACATTTTGATCAAAATACATCTAAGCCCACCTACCGGCGACAAGGTGGTCTCAGTTCACGCAGGTTACTATACTAACCTATTTATGCTGTGGCGCATTTTTCGGGCGCACTGTCCCAACACATATGGTGTGCTGCCCCTAGTTACCTCCATGTACATCAGCAACCGGTGGGAGGAGAGACACACACACCTATATGTACCACCTTAATCAAGGTCACCTGTTAGATAGGTGGGGCAAAAGTGCACTTGAATATCACTCCCAGTATAGGAGCGTATTCACACATGAAGGTGCCACTCCTTCAAGACAAATCAAAGAAATCACAGAAAAAACTATATATAAACCATCCTGCATGATATGGTATTAAATGTGCAGATGTATATGGCTACATAATACAAAATCACAGAAAATAATGCACTCTACAAATGGATGCAAGCATAACATATGGACTAAGCCCTCACTAGATAAAATCTGAGAAATCTGGCCCAGAATAGGGGCA
The DNA here is from genome assembly GCA_033119425.1 of Bufotes viridis. Taxonomy (NCBI): domain Eukaryota; kingdom Metazoa; phylum Chordata; class Amphibia; order Anura; family Bufonidae; genus Bufotes; species Bufotes viridis. The sequence goes on from CM065596.1 coordinate 67,821,245, forward strand.
GAGGAACAGGGGAGAGGTGGTACTCAGAGAGGCAGGAGAGGCAGAGGGGTTGAATAGGGGGTTTTTTAGATCAGGCCCCCACCATCTCCGATTATCTCCTGCGAAACAAGAGATCATAGGGCATACTGATAGTCTGCAAATTGTCAATCTGTCAGACAGGGTATTGACTAATATTGAAATGGTCGTCCTGAGAAAAGGGCTCTCTTTGTACCCACACAGAAATTTAATTTGTTCAATTGGATGAAGGATCTACATTTGTATGCCCGGAAACTTAAATGGAAAAAATACTTCTCGCTACATGACAGGCGTACCTGCCAGGAGTTGGGCATCGAGATGGAAAATCTTGGCGATGTACAGCTTCTGGCAGGCATGGCCGAGGAGGGCGAGAGGGGTATAGGTGACGGACCATTCACGTCCCTGAAGAATCCATCTAAGGTGTTTCCCCCGATAGGAGAGAGTACTCCCATTGACACATTCCTCACACTGGTTACCAATGAGCTACATACGATCGAGGATTGTCATGTGGCAGGTGACAATCTAACCAGAGAGGAAAGAGTGGCACTAGCTGGGCTCACGAGTGACTCCAGCATAATAGTTAAACCAGCAGACAAAGGGAAACATTGTCATCATGAGCGTCGAGAAATATCAGAAAATGTGTATGAGTCTCCTGGATGATCAGAAAACATACAGGAGATTACTAGTGGATCCTACGGCGGATTTTAAGAACGAACTGGCCAAGATCCTTGATGATGCATTGGCAGACAGGATTATTAACAAATCGGGTATGATTTTTTACTGCCCAAATTCCCTGTCTTGGCTGCATTTATAGCTTACCAAAGGTGCACAAGAAGGGTCCAGAATTAAAGGGCGTCCAATTGTCTCGGGCATGGGAAGTCTTACTGCCAATATTAGCACGTATGTGGACTTGATATTACTTCCTTCGTTACTTCCTTACCTTCCTATGCCCGAGACACAATGGACGTGCTCAAAAGACTGGAAGGTATTCAATGTGATAGGGCACTATGCTTGCCAGCCTTGATGTTGAGGCACTCTACAGCTCCATACCCCATGATTCTGGGTGTGGGGCTGTGGAGGGATTCCTCCGTCAAGGGGACACAGTTTCAGAGACATAGTGATTTTGTCATGAAGCTGTTCCGGTTTATCCTGACGCACAATGTATTCATCTTTGACCGGCACATCTTCCACCAGCTCAGGGGACTGGCCATGGGGAGCCCTTGTGCCCCCACGTTCGCTAACCTCTACCTGGGCTGGTGGAAGAGGGACGTGGTCTTTGATGAGTCCATGGATCAGTACACGTCATCGGTGTTACTGTGGCTTAGGTACATCGATGACGTGCTGGTCCTATGGAATGGATCCAGTGACAAATTCGGCCAGTTCGTGTCCGCACTCAATGTGAATGACGTGGGTTTATTCTTTACCCATAAGATCCATTCTGATGAAATTAACTTCCTTGATATCAAGATTAGACTGAACCATGATGGGAGAATCAGTACGTGCCTCTATAGGAAGGAGACGGCCACCAACAGCCTTCTTGACTGGGAGAGTGGCCATCCGCTTGCCCTGAGACGTGGGATCCCGAAGGACAATATCTCAGGGCAAGAAGGAATTGCTCAGAGATGGGTGAATTCAAAGCAGCAGCAGCTGACTTGAAGGAGAGATTCAGCATAAGAGGATATCCATCAGGAGTTTTAAAACAGGCATACCATCATGCTCTGTCGGCTGATAGGGCCCATTTGCTGACTCCTAGGAGCAGAAATCAACAGAACTCCTTTCCTAGGATCACGGCCACGTTCGATAAAGCACATCTCGTGAGTACGGGATGTGCTGAAGCGATACTGGCCGATTTTAAAATCGGATCTAGATATTGGGCACTTGGCACCGGACTTTCCACCGATCACATACAGGCGTGGAGCCAATCTGCGTGACAAGTTGGTACATAGTACCTTTTCATGTCGAAACCAGTCACATGGCTCAATAGTGAGGCTAAAGGTACCTTCCCATGTGGGTCATGTCTAATGTGCAGCTATGTGAAACGGGGTTGTTTTTGAAAGTCATGTTGCAGGTAAGCGATACATGATTCGCGCTTTCACTCGCTGCACGACAGCTGGTGTCGTATACCTTATCACATGTAAATGTGGTATCCAATACGTCGGAAAGACGAGGCGTGAACTCAGGCGGCGTATTGGTGAGCATCTATCGGATATACGTAACTCCAGAGATACATCATTGGCACGACATGTATGTGACACGCATGCAGGCGACCCAACTGGATTGATGGTCCAGGGGATAGACACTGTCAAAAGTCAGTCCGTGGTGGAGATGTGGATTCCTCTCTACTTCAGAAAGAGCGAGATGGATATTTTATCTCCAAACCATCTTACCAAGGGACTTAATGACAGCATCTCATATGCCTGCTTTCTGTAGAGTCTCTTCTCTAAGGTGGAATGTATATCAGCTGCCTCTGTTGCGTCTCCCCCATCATGATGTATTCAGGTTCGGATCTTCTATACACCGATCATTTGTTAATGT